>PVKN010000146.1:0-78580 GCA_004027915.1 Capromys pilorides | reverse complement strand
GATAGGGTGATGTTTTTAGAAAACTTAGAGGAAATAGGATTTGTGATGAAAATGCGCTCTCACTGGCCAATTGTGTTAAATAGAAATTTAAGCCAAGGTTACCAGTCCTAGTGTGTTCAAGGTTCAGCCATTAATTCCTCCCTTCCCCCCTACTTCCTGTCCACATATCCTGGGGAAACATCTTCTCAGAGCTGGTTCTTCCTCCAATTTGAGAAGTTTTGTGATCTTTTTTTGTTCTTTGTTTTATAAGCATATATATTCTAGCTAGGGGGATTTACACTGTTGAACTTACAGTTTTTCCAGTTGACTGGAAGGAAGATAGGTAAACAAGTCATTGAATTACAAGTCATTAAATACCTCTCTTGCATGAGAGCTCTGTACAAAGTATTTCTGCAGTGCAGAGGAGGCTGAACTGATAAATCTGAAGGGAATAAAAAGCTGAGGAACACTTCGCAGAGCAGCTGATATTTGTACCAGGTGCTGAGGTAGAAATGGGAGTTCTTCAGGCATTGAGAAAGGCAAGGTATAAAGTTGTAATAAAAGGTCATGGTTGGTTCTAGGAATCTCAAGTAGTTTTAAGTAGCTTAAGAGTAGGGTGAAGCTCTGTGGGAAGTGAGCCATTTTGCCATTCTTTGTAAGATGAGAGCCTTATAATAAGAGAGGAGTGTAAGCAGACGTATATTTTAGAAAGGAACTACTAGTGGTTAAGAAGGATGGCTTGGAACGGGTGGCAGGATTGTTTGCTGGTTGACTGTCCCATCCATGATGGGATCAACGTGATCTCCACGGGGAGGAGCAAACGAAAGCAAGAGGACTGGAAGCTGGACCTGGAGATGTGGAGATCAGCAGTGGGGAGCAGAGTGGGGTCGGGGTGACTTTCTGTTTTCTGTCTTGATGGGCTGAGCTGCTGCTGACTTGGAATGAGAAACAAGAGGAGAGTATATGAGTTTGGTGGGGAAGAGGAATTCCCTTTCAGACATGGCGTTGGGACTTCCTTACCCAACGACCGCAACGCTGGAGCCTGCCCGTTCTTCATTCCTTCGGAGTCGTCCACGGAGAATGCATCAGATGGATTCCTTGGCAGCTAAAGATGAATAGGATCCCAGAGACAGCAAGAGTATTCAAAGGGCAGGGAAAAAAATAGTGAAAACAAACCATCTGTGTAAATGCTCACGGGCAGGCGAGGATAAATGACTTTGTAATAAGAATTTGAGCCCACAGAAGGACTACTAGCATGAAGGCTTGTAGCTTCAAAGCAATTGTGCATCCAGGAGCAGAGCTTTGGTTTCTGGACCTACAGAGGGGTTGGGGTGGTACCCATGGCTGCCCCCTCCCAGTTCTTCCATTGGCTGTCGCTGGATTCTGCCTTGGCTGTCAACTTCCCTGTATACTGATGTGTTTTTGTCTATCTCCTGGCTCCCAGGGGCAAGAGGAGCAGGGCTGGGGTCAGTTGTAGAGTCGTGGAAGACACAGGGGCCTGAGGGTCAGCCGGAGCAGCACTCTCCTTAGAGGACTTTGGTGTTCACTGCACAGGCCCTGGAGGGGTGGAGGTAGGCTTCTGACGCCTGACTAGGAAACATTTGAGGGGCTCAGTCCTGAGGTCTTCACACTGAGCCATAGCCCAGTCCTTTATTTTTATTTTTATTTTTTAATTTAAAAAAAGAAAAAAAAATTTTTATGTATTTAGAACAAGGGCTACAGGGACTCCCTACACAGATCAGACTGGTAGTGATCCTCCTGTTTTCAGCCTCTCAAGCGCTGGGATTACAAGCCACCATGCCCAGTCTCAATTGCTATCTCAGTGCACCCCAGGGGCCAGGCCAACATAGCATGCTGGGGATCAAACCCCGGTCTTTCATTGTCTGCTGAGCTATCTGGCTGGCCCTGATTTTTAAATTTTGAGGCAGGGTCTCACCAAGTCCCTGAGCTTCCCAGACTCAAGCGAATTTACCCACCCTCCTACTTCAGCTTGGTACGGGAATTCATCACATTCTTTCAATAAGAAAATGTCCTGTGAATGTGAAGCACCTGTGTTCAAACAAACAAACAACTTCTTCAGAAACAAGGACTTTATATCAAACTGGAGCAGAAGGTAGTGTGTTCCTGGAGCCCCTGCCCTGGAGCCCGCTGCCTGTCCCACTATAAACAGTCGGTGCTACAGACCTCAATTCATGAGCCGGGACTCCCTGTGGCAGCTTCAGGTTTTAACTTTCTTTTAAAAAACTTAGTCACAGACAAGTTTTCCTTTGTAGCCAGCGAGGACCCATGTGGGCCTTCTATATGTGTGCCTGTGTATGCCGTTTTCGCTTTGCCTTAACAAAAACTTATTCAAACACCCAGATAGACACCTGTAGGTTTCAGTGGAACACAGTTGCAAAGTTAAAATATTTTCCTTCCTCTTTCCATTTACTTAAGTGACCGGATGCCGTCCTTTGCAGAGGGGCTGGGGTCTACTGGGGAAACCCCGCGCCGTTTTCAGTCAGTGGTCCTGAAGCCTTTTCCTGTAGCCGTGACTTTTCATTGCCTGTCCTGTTTATTTCTAACTCACTGCCAGGAGTTTTTCTGCTTCTGCTCCAGGCTTACAGGTTTTCTTTCCAGGGCCTCGGGGATGCCCCTGACCCGGCACTGGGCCCAGGCCCCACCAAACCCAGGTGAAGAAGACATCTGCCTTGGGTTCCAGAACGTTGCGTTCTGTCTACAGGTGCCAGGGACCATGGCAGTCTTCACATACACATTTTCTTTTGTCTTCTTCTGTACGGCAGAGGATAGAACCTAGGAATGATGCCCTGAATTTCATCCCAATCCCTTTTTCTAGCTTTCTTTTTCAGCCAGGGTCTCCCTTAGTTGCTGAATTGCCCAGGACAGGTTCCAACTTGTGATCCTCCTGCCTCAGCCACCCAAAGTGCTGGAGTGCACAGGCACAGCACGCACCACTGCGCCGCACTGCCGTGCCTGTTTTCTTGTGGTGAAAAAAGACCAGAAAAGAAGCGGCTTTTGGTGAGGAGGGTTAGAACCCGGGGTCGTCTTTTGATTTCAATGTAGACTTAAAGGAAGCAACTGGCCCTGCAGAGAGGCAGGATGAGTGGGTAGAATGAGCAGGATGAAGTTTTAGGTTTTGTTTTTTTATTCCAACCCCCTTCTATGTCTGCTGTGGGACTCGCGGTGTCCCGTTTTTTGCCGTTTGCTCAGCCTTTGGGGAAGAGTTGGTAGACAGAGTGAGGATTGTCGAGTCTTCACGACTTCTGGGCCCCACTCACCATGACGTACAGAGCACCTCTGAGCTCTGTAGAATGGCAGTGCTCTCAGGAAACACGGAGCCCACCTCAGGCGCTCACAGACTCTCGCCTTCCCTGACTGACCTGCTTCCCATTTTCTGGAGCAGGGAGCTGGGGACACTGGATGGGAAACCCCCCATACATGTGTTTGATTAGACTTTTCTCCTAAACAGTGCGGGCACCAAGAAAGCAGAGACTTTTCACGCTTGCTTCATGCCTGGGTCTGCCCTGTGGCATAGTGTGTGGCCCACTGGAGGTGCCCAGTAAAATATTCAGTGCAGACCTGGACAAATGAGGGGATGAGTCTGGGCCAACAGTCTGTTTGATTTTCTCTGTTCTGAGTATCTGAGCTTATTTCACAAAATCATTGTAGAGGACAGTGCCTCGATGTACAGAAGTCATGGACTGCTATGCCTGACACTGCGTGTACAACCTAGAAGAAGCTCAGTTCCTTTCTGCCATATTTGTCCTCCAAGAACTTCATAGACGCATAGGAAGAAAACCTTTGCTGACTCCTGAGCTTACAGAGATGAATTCATAAGTACAGCAAAGCCCCTGTTACTCTGGCCTCCTTGTGACATTTAGGGACTAAAGAACCTCAAAGTTTCTTTGGCACCCGGAGGGATCCTTTCAGGCCCAGAATTGATTTGCATGACTGAATTTGCACTTCCATTTTTCAGATGCCTGCCTTTGGGGAACTGAAATTCCCTTCAGCTTGGAGGGGGCGGGTAGGCCGCAGGCAGGTGCCCTGCTTCCCCCAAAATAAAACCTAACCAGAAAATAATCAGCCTTTAAAACCAGAGATGACGAATGCCAACCCCACCGGCTGATCCCAGACTCTCCTGCCTTATAGAGCAGCCGCCAAGCAAGGGGACGGTGGTGGCAGATACCACCATCTTAGGTCTTATTTTGGGGGAAACATGGTGTTAGCTTTCTTCAAGACATAAAAGGGAAGATGAGAGAGGTCGGCCCATCTCGTGTCTCTGCTGTTTCCTGAGGCAACCGTCTATCACTGGACACTGAGGTGTTTCACGTTGTGTTTCTAACAAAATAGCTTTTGCAAGGGGGCGACTGCAGTATGTTCAGGGAACCATTCACCCAGGAGAGTGGGGAAGGAGCTACAGAAGTGGCACAGGACACAGGTGGGACAGCTGCCGGCAGTGTCGCGGAGAAGTGGGTGGCCGCTCCGTCTGCGAGACACTCTGATCCCCCAGGGTGCCTGAAGCAGAGTACCTCTGGGGTACATTGAGGTGCTGCAGTAGAGGCATGGAAGTCACATGCTCCCTCTCTTCCCCGTGGCCTGAACTGTCTGCAGTTGGACTTCCCCAAGATGTCACTGTACATCAAGTTCGGGACGAGAACTTCCCCGAGACCTGCTTGCGGAGGAAGCAGGATCCTAGGCTGATCTCTGTGGAGTCATTTGATCTGCACTGACCTGTGTGCTGTCCATGAAAGTCCACAGGGACTCCAGCCTGTGGCTGGAGGACCCCTTGTACAATGTCATATTAGTGGCAGTTTCAGCCAGGCTTCGGAGGAAGCTGTTAAAAACTATGCCCCAGCTTCCATCTCCTCTGGAAGTTTCACATTTTTATTTTAGGGAAAAAATGACACTGCTGACAGTGGAGTTGAATGTGAAAGAGCGCAGATCCTCATTTACAGGGGGAGGACAAGTTCAAACAGGTAACCAAATGGTGCTGCTCTGCAGAGCTGCGTTGCTGCAGAACAGCTTGCAATTTGGGAGAGTTTTTGGTGTCTTTGGTCTTTTATGAAATACAGACACCTTTCTTGGAAAACTTTGTTCTTTGATATTTGCCAACAGAAAGAAAAGAACAGAAAAATATCCTGGTAGGTACAAGGGTTTTTATCCTCATTGCCCTTTCTAGAAGCTATTACCTTAGCCAAGTTTGCTTTTAGGACAACAGAGCAAAAGGCAACAATAAAAAATGAAACAAGAACAGAAGTATAAAAATCCCAAGCACGTATTTTATTTGAAATACAGTAATGGAAAGATGTAGGACTCACTTGCATCATGGCTGAGAAGTGCTGAGGTAGGCCTCTCTGGGCCTGCTGTGGTAACGGAGCAGTGCTAGTGGGTCCCCGCACTTTCCAGCCCTTTCCGTTCTGCCAGGTTAGCAGACAGACTTGTTCTCATTACTACAAGATGGCTACTTGACCTCCAGCCTAATACCAGCCTCTCTGTGGGAAAAAAGTGGGAGGACAATTTAGGAAAGCGGTAGTATCTGCATTAGAGAAGCGAAGCCTTCCTCCGAGACCTCTGGAAGGTTCTTTGATTTCACTAATCACCCGTACCTGCGAGAAGGGCCAGGAAGGTGCATGTTTTAGTTGAACACCTTCCTACCCTGAACAAAGGTGGTCTGTCTGAGAGTGGAAAGGGACCACAGGGGCTGTCACACCATGGAAGAATGTTTCCCTGAGCTTGGATAGTCATCCATTTCTTTCCTTCTATTTCTGCTCAGTGGCCAAAAACCTCACTTGTGCTTTTTAGCAGTTGTGAACCAGGATGCCCTGTCCTGATGGGTAAACTGGGCCTTGAATGTGAGTGGGGGTTGAAGTCCCTTCCACGGGTGGGCAGAGTGGCAGGGAACAGGCAGTGTGCATCTGGCAGTCAAGGGGCCTGATCGTGTTCTTGCAGGGACAGCAGCCACCAACAATAGTCACCGGGCCTCCTCCCGGGGCACAGCCTAGAATCTTGGGTCCTGGAGTTGCAAAGGTATCTGAAAGGAGCTCACCTTGCAGGGTGGTGGTCACTCAGATGGACAGGCAGGGGTGCAGACAAGAAGAGAATTAGGAGCAGATGAGTAGCCAGGCCCGGAAGGTGGCTCGGGCGATTTGCTTGTTCAGGAATTGGGAGAGGTCCCGCATGCTGTAGGGGACACAAAAGGGGAAGCAGGCAGCTTTGCCTGGCTGGAGCAGTTTAATAACAGACCTGGAGCCTGGTGTGTTCACCTTAAGGGGCAGCCAGAGAGGGGGCAGTGCTGATGGGCTCGCTGTGTGCAGCAGAGGGAGATTAAGGCAGCCACGCTTAGTGGACAGGATACCCGGGCCCTGCTCCAGGGGTCCTGTTGAGATTTTCATCTCAAACACTGTCTTCCTGTTTCTTCCTGTCCCTGTCTCTGGCACAGCTTGTTGGCCCAGACCTTTCATTTCCATTCTGGCTTCTCCTGTGTAGGATTGCATCTTTGGGGGCCCATGGACTGGACAGTGCTCAGGGGGTTCTCTGTGAGCTGGCCTTATGGTCTTGTGGTGGGTAAGGCAAGGATGAGGTATGATGAAGGTCCCTGCACCCCACTGTGGACCAGCTGGGCTACATTGGAGTAGAGTTTTTGATCTATGTATCTGCTCGGGTTGCTAGGACAGAACACTATCAGGTAGGCAACTTCGGCCAAACACTTACTCCTCGTAGCTCTGGAGGTGGGGAAGGCTGGGAGAGGGCCTGCCTGCTTCCTGGCCTGTCATCACCACCTTCTTGCTATGTCATCCTGTGGTACAAAGAAAGCAGCTTTTATTCCTTCTTACTGTGTCTTAAGGCTTTGCTAATCCCATCATGGGCCTGGTACCCTCTTGCCATCCCCTATCTTCCCCTATAGACACCAGCTCCAAATACCTCAGCCTAGGCCCCAACCTGCCCATGGGTCACAAGTGGTGTTGTGCAGGGTGCTGTGCTTCTCTCAGAAGAAACCTGTGAGAGCCACAAATGCATAGAGCAAAGGGTGTCAAGCTGGCTCTGTGGACTCAGGTGGGACTGCGATCCTGCAGGTTACCCAATGTGTGATGGGTATCTTTCATCACTCTTCCAATAAGCACACAGGAGCCAAAGCATGTCCAGGAGGTCCATGGTGGGGGTGATGACTGGCATGCTGTGGTTACAGGTCGGGCACCCATGGTGAGCTCTGTCCTACCCTGATGCTTGCTGCTGGGCCCTCACTCGCCCCACTGTGGACAGGAGCGGCAGACACTACAGAGAGACCGTGGCCCCCAGCTTGTATCTCTGCACTCCAAGCTCAACTCTTGGCCCTTGCTTCTTTGTACAAACCCTTCTTTATGGTGGATGCACAGAAGGAGTGGCTGTCTTACATCATGAGCCAGGAAACCCATCTCGCTTTAGTAAAGACTTTCACAGTGTTCACAAGATTTGGACTTAGAGATGACAAAGGTCGAAACCAACTTTTGGGACCGTAAATGAAGGGCTCTGACCACATGTTCATTCAACTCTCCCCAAGCTCAGACAGGGGTCATCCACCCAGGCATCCTGGCAGGGAGGCTCCTCTAAGGCCAGGGATGGCGAACCTTTCAGAGCTTTCAGATGACAAATGGCCCACGGGGCATGCATACTTCGGTTCTCTACCACTGATTTAGGCCAATGAGGTAAAGAAGCAGGGGGGTGGGGGGGTGGGGGGGTGGGGAGACCACGTGACGTGACACCACGACTTCTGGGTACAGTTTGGGTCTGTGAATTTTTTTTTTTTTTTTTTTTTTGTTCCTGGTTGATTTCTGTGGTGGTTGGAGTATTTTCCAGCCTGATGCTTTTTTCTTTTTCTCTTTTCTACTTCCTCTTCTTTGCACATCATTCGTCCTTTTCTATGACCATTTTGAACGTTATTTGGCTTTTCTAGGTTTCCTTTCAGTCACCTACATCCTTTTTGACATTTTTTTTTTCTTTTAATGTATTTAGTACAGGATCTACAGGCTCTCACTATGTAGATTGGACTCATAGTGATCCTCCTGTTTTCAGCCTCCCAAGTGCTGGGATTACAGGTGTTGTCCAGTCTCAATTGCTGTCTCAGTGGGCCCTGGGGGGTTGGGGATCAAACCCTGGCCACTGCGCTCTGCCTAAAGTAGGTGCTTTAGTCTGCTGAGCTATCTGGCCAGCCACCTTCAGCCTTTTTGAAACCTCGCAGAAAGGAAAGAATCTGAAGCTCATGGAGTCAGAGAATCCAAGCCCAGCTGGGAGCCGGGCTGCTCCTGTCCTGCCCCAGTCTTTGAGCTGTGCTTCAGGCGCTGGCTAGGATCCTACTGCCCTCTGCTGCCAGCCCCTCTTCTGATCCCTTCGTGTCCCTTTCTTTCCTGTTTTGTGTGCTGTTTTCTCCTTCTGCTCTGGCCTTTCTTTCTTTTCCTCTCACCCCACCCCTGTCCTTTGTACTCTATTCAGCCTTGCACCTAGGGTTCAAACCTGCTCTGCATCTCCTGCCTCCTGTCAAGGATGAGTCCCCATCAGATGACAGTGTGCTGGAGAGTGTCACCCTCCGGTGATTCCGAAAACAGAAATCAATGTGGAGGACCTCCTGACTGGAGTGAATGTGGCTGCTCATGGTGGGCCCCTTTACCGTCACCCAGGAATTTGTCATGCATGCAGAAGCCCAGGTCCTCTTCCTTAGCGCTGTGGGTCTCACAGCCACCGGGGTCCTACGGCCCCTCCCATGTGGCCAACAGGGTGCCCAGACCGCTGTCGCTGTGTCCAGATCACAAAGATGGGCCCAGAAAACGGACTTCCCCAGGTGTCCACTTTAGGGATCGATTTGGCCTCGTAACTGCGCTCCTCTGTCCTTCCGCTGTCGACTAATTCCTCATGTCCCCATCCCTCAGAAGTCCCACCGCGTTTCAAGGCAGGGACCCAGACAGTGCTCTCATTTTGAAATTAGGGTCTGGAGGGCCTTTCATTGTGCCTCGGGGTACTTCGGCCCAGTGCCCTCTGTGCCTTACTGTGCTTTGCTCAGGAGCTTGATGCATTTGTTCTGTCGTGACCTGGGAGGTAGAAGCAGAAAGTGACTTATAAGAAGTTGCACGAGAAAACAAAAGGGGTGGCCTTACTAGTGTGGGAATATGTGCGCAGAGCAATGGAAGGTTCTGGCATCAGTTCTTCCTCCTCTCCCTCCTGCAGATGCCCCTTGGGGAATCTGGTTCTTCCCAGTTTTGATTGACCCAGGTCCTGTCTTCTTAAGGCCTCTCTCCAGGCAGGCACAAGTGACTCAAGGTACAACCATCTTTACTGCTGTTTTCCCAAGGGTATGATCAGTTGTGATTGCTGAATTTTGTCACATGTTGTCAGTCACCTCCCAGAGGCCTGCAGACCTTCACTCATCTGCCCACTCTGTATAGCTTGGCCTTGCCAGGCAGCTTGGAAGCGATGTGTGTATTCACCTCAAATCTGCAGGACAAGTGCTTTACCACCGAGCTGCATCCCCCGCTCGCTTCCACAGATGTTTTGCGAGCAGCACGTTGTGCCCAGCTTTGCTGTGGACCAGAGAGCGGGGGATCCCAGCTAAGTCAGGACACAGTCGCCTTCTTTAGCTGCATCCCTGCAACGCTGTCTGGAGCAGCCTCATTCTCTGCATTCCTCATCCTGGGCAGGGAATAGCAGTAGATGAGTCACTCAGCTTCTCCACCCGCTGCTGGGCAGTGCCCCTCTGCGTTACTTGAAAACAGTGTGCTGTATCTTAAGGACCTTCAGCAGGCTGCAGGGCTGGCTGGGCACTGTGTGGGGCCCTCTGCCCTCGCCCTGATGGAACCCAGAAGGCAGGTAGGTAGAGGGGCGATGTTGAGCAGGGTATTGGGGGCTAGGGAAGCTGAGGTACTGTTGTCCAGGGTGCATCTCCTTGCTTTCCACGAGTTGCCCTCCTAATGCTTGGCAGACCAATTAAAGAAGAAACTATGAAGCAGACACAGGCTAATCAGACTTAAACTGTGGACTCTCCTCAGATTCACTGAGATTCATCCTGTAAGGCTTGACCTGGGCATGGCCTCTGGTTTGTGTCATTCGTGCGCCCCTCTGAATTGCTTCCGGCTTGGCATTTCAGTAGCTGTGTGCAGACTGTTTTCCTGCTGTGAAGTCTTTCCAGGGTGAGCACTTTACCTGATCCTGAGTTCAGGCTTTCCATTCTTGGAGTTCAGAAGAAGATGCCCACCAGTTAGGACATTGTCACTTTTGGGTGTTTTGTTTTCTTTTGTTTTTGTTTTTCCAGCTCAGTAGTAGCTCACTTAGCTTTCATCTTGATGTCCTTTGCTTCATTTCAAATGATCATGACGTTGCTTTCACAAGGTTGCTCTGAGGACCAAGCGAGGTGACTATTTCAGTGGCATCCTTTCTGAAAAGGTTAGACATTCTGTCCCCTTGTTAGGCAGTGTTCAGGCATTTTTTAGAAAGGTCTGCTACATGTCTCTGTACACAAATCAAAACCAGTTTGTTGTTAAATTCGATAACCTATCTGCCTGTCTCTCTGTCTAGCTACCTACCTGCCTGCCTAATCTGTTCATCCTTTGCTGCCTTCAGCATGAAGCGAATTGTCCAGGCCTTCCTGAGATGCCTAGTAATTCTTTGGTCAGCTATCCGGGAGGTCATGGGAAAACTCCTCAAGATCATTCTTTTCATCCTTTCCCTGGGTCGGCAGGAGTGTTTCCCGGCCAGTTTTGTTCCCCGTCTCTGTGTCACAATTCTCTGAGCAAACGACGCTGTGGCCTCAGTGGCTTCTGCTGCCAGCATGGTGGGGATCATGGAGACTTGGCAGCCTGTACAGGGCTCGCTGCTAACCCCACTGCTACCCTTGGGTACATGTTGAGCGGTTCTGGGCCTTTACTTCTGTGCATCCTTCTTCAGTGGGTGGCACGCAGGGTAGGTGATAAGGGAACCTGGCAAGAAGGTGGGCGGCTCCAGGGCACGGGCCATGAGCTCCGGAAGGGTCTGGGGGCTTGAGTGTCTCAGGCCCTGGCCTGGATTCTGAAGGAATTCGGGGCAGGCCCCACTGCAGCCGCACCCTCCATCCCTCCCCTGTCTGCTCCTGGGGGTGGAGGCAAGGATTGATGCCCACCTTCAGAAAGGTCCTCAGGCTCCACCCTGTGGCTCCTCCAGTGCCATAGGCCTCATGGGAAGCACAGCCACTCACCAACCCCTAGGCCACACATTTGAATGACTCAGAGAATTATCTTTAATAGTAGGGCCTTAATCTCACTCAAAACTAAGTCCAAATTTCTGGAGATGGCGCGCAAGGTTTTTTAAACTAGTTCTCAGGCTGGCTGTGCATTTCTACGGAGATCAGACCTTTGCTATGCAGTGCACAAAGAAGAAAGTGAAGTGACGGATGAATAGATCAGTGCGCAGGCAGTGGGCAGGTTTGTGATAAGCAAGTACAATGAAGTGTTCTTGGTAGTAGAGTAGGCGTAGTAGGCATGCAGTGGCCATTAGAAAGTCCTTGCAATTTCGCTGAGGTTTACATTTTTCCATTGAGAGCGTTTGAGAGAAAAAGAACAAGGCCTCTTCCTTTGACTGCAGTGCGTAGCTACGTTGACATGTCAGTGGGCTCGGGGCTAAAGTGGTGAGTGAAGGTTGCAGTGAGATGCTTAGGACAGGACATCTGTGGCTGATGCTTCCTTCCCAGGGCTTGTAGCAAGTGGGGATACGTGGGAAGGAACCATAGCAGTACTGTGGGGAAGGACATCCGGTCAGGAGGTCTTATTAGCACATGCATGGTGGCTGGTGGCCATGTGTCTAGGAAAGGGACCCAAGAAAGCCCTCGAGATAGTGTGGGTAAGAACAGACTCCCAGCTGATAGGATAACCACGCAGAATGAAAAACTCAATCATGTACTTCTGAGTGCTACTGGTTTCTAGATTAGCAGAGAGAGAATGGAAGCCTCTGAACATCTCTGCAGAACATCTGGTTCTTCTGTGTGAGAGCAGAATCGAGCAGGGGAAACCCCCGAGGGTTGTCCTGCTCGCCTCCTCTCTCCTCTACTCTCAGGGGCTGGAGATGAATTGCCCATGATTTATGCAGCTGGGTGGAGTGATCCTAAGGCCACTGTTCTGAGCGCCAAACTCCTTCCAATTCTAGCAAACAAATATGGTTTCTCGTAGGAAAACTGAAAGCTGGCTTCTGCAGAGCTGGATGGCTTCTCTTTCCTGTTCTTTTGAAGTTGGATCTTGGGAGAGGAGCAGCACCTGAGGCACAGCACGTCCCTGTGTCCTCCCCCAGCCTGGCCTGGCTTTCCTGCAATGTGCTGAGTGAAATCTCCTCCCACATCCTGGCTGCCCAGGCTTCATCCTGGTGTGACAGAGCACAGTAGCAAAGGCCCCTCTGTCTGGCCTGTAGGCTGAGGGACAAGTGACAGAGGCCCTTTAAGAGAGGGAGCTGGGTTGTCAGCCTGCAGATGTGAGGGTACAGTGTGTCGGCCTGGCCCCTGGAGCGGCAGCCGCTCAGTGGAGAGGCCTAAGTATGGGGCTCATTGTAGGCTCTGGAAAAGAAATACCCTGCCGGTTACCTAAGTGCCCTTCTGGGAGCCTCCTAGGAGTTGGAGACCTCAGGCAGTCTATTCTGTTGGATCACTGGAGCTGTGATACGGATCAACTCTTGCTGAATTCTGTGTAACCCAGGCCTTGTTGAATGTGGTCTTTATCAGCGTCTATGCCCATAAAATACCGGAACACATCCATTGCCAAAAAATGCAGGGTCACACCCATCTCTAAGCCCTTTTGGCCTTGAGCGTAACTGGTTTCTTTTTCAAAGCTTTAGAGTTCATAACACACATTGCCTCCTTTGATTCAGACAGCCTTCTCAGAGGCCTGTGTATCATCAGGGCTCAATGCCGAAATGTCATGTATGCTTGTTTCGTAACCTTTCCGTGGGCAGCCTTGCCGCTTCACATACCATCTTCATGATGACAGGCCCCTCATCTGGACATCAGTCTCTGTTCCAAGTCCCGATTGTCTGGTTGCCAGCTTGTCTCTCCACAGGACTGGCTCAAAGGTTCCTGAACCTGCCCTGCCCAAGCCTGAGCCTTAGATCCTTTTCCCTCCCCAAATGGTCCCCTACCTCAGGCAACGGTGATCCGTCCAGCTGGGGCTTACACTGCTGTTATGCCTTAAAATGATAGGTTTTTTTGTCAGGCATATGGTGCAGCAGAGAAACATGCAGAAGGAAAAAGAGAACGGGACTTTATTTTCTTTGAGGGCACGGAGAGAATGTGGGGAAGGATGAGGAATTCCCTCCATTGGAACAAAGTGAGGCTGAGACTTTTGCCAGTGGTGGAGTTTGAAGAGTATGTCTAGATATGCCTGAGAAAGCTGACTGGGCAGGGGGCGGGGGGGTCTTCCCTGAGGCAGAGGGACGGGTGAAAGGAAATTGCATCCTCACTTAGTTGGAGAAGAAGGAGGAGGTGGTCTTGGGAAGACGGGCTTTTGTTTTAAGGGCATTGGCCATATTAGATGTCCACCATAATGATGTTAGCAATTCATACTAGGGCCAGAACCTATCAAAAAACACAGCCCCTATTAGGGTCTGCAGCTCCCACTATGGTTTACGTTCTGTGTGGCTATTTCCTGGCAATTCTTGTTCCGCCCATAAGAGCCAAATCCTTTAATACGTTCCTTTCTGCCACAGGGCCTTTAGATGCACTGGTGCTGCATGTGGAGCCCTCTTCTTTCCCTTCTCCCTTTGCCCAGCAGCTGGTAGTGATCCTTCAGATGGCCTTCAAGCCTTTAGCAAACTCACCCTGTGTTAGGTGTCTGGCTTCTCTCATGTCTGAGGGGCTGCAACATCGTATGTCTGGTGTACTATTTTAAGATGTGATAGCTATCTTCTCTCCTGCTGGTATAGACTCCAGTACAACAAGGATCTGTTTGCTTTTTATTACCTTTGTACTTGTGTGTCCATTTCTCAGAAATATTTGTTAAGTGAATGAAATGTAGATAGAACAAGTACTTTCATTGGATTTTTTGTGTAAGAACATTTATTTACTTAAGTAAGTGGAGGCTTAACATTGTTTCTTTGATTTCTTTCTTTCTTTCTTTCTTTCTTTCTTTCTTTCTTTCTTTCTTTCTTTCTGTGCTGGGAATCAAGCTCAAGACTTTGCTGTTGAGCTCCATCCCCAGTGTGTTTCTTTGATTTCTATGTTGATAGTACTTCTACCTTGGGTCGCCACCTTCTCCATCATTTCTCTCTCCCCGCTGGCAGCAGTTTTGCACCCACCGTCTGTGGTGAGCGAGCGCCGGGTGAGAGCCGCTCCTTGGCATGCGCAGTGCCAGCCCATGCAGTGTTTTCGGACTGTTGGAGATCTGATGAAAAACCTGCGCAGTAAGCTTTTGGAGAATTGCTCTGTCAGTAGGAAAGGGGGCGGCATTCATTAGAAGCTCTGTGTAGACAGTTTATGAAACGATGCGGGTCGGGAGAGTTTTGAGGAAGAGTTTTAAGGGTGAGCTGCTAAGCCCTGCTGACTCAGGTTTGTCCTCAGCCTAGTCTCCCTGTGTTTTCCTGCAGGCTCCCGGGGCCTCATGGTCTCCATGGTGACAAGGTGAGCAGGTGCCGGTGGGTCTTCGTGCGGTCCACCGTGACGGTCCCGCGCTTGGCTGAGCACTGAGCCTCTTTCTTCAGAGTCAGCCATGCTTTGCACGTGCTCGCACTGTGAGCTCCCGGGGTCTTCTGAGGACCCAGCCCTTGGACACAAAACAAACAAGTTGCGTAGGGATGTCCAGAACGGTGTCTGTCATTAGCTGAGAGATTCCAAGCCATTTTAATTATTACTAACCTAATCTCTAATTTCCTGGAGGGGTGTTGGAGAGAGAAAAAGAGGCTTTTCTTCAGGTATAATGTTGTCCTAGGTGGCCTAAACCTTATTTCTTACTAGGGACACTCACCGAATCAGACAGAAGGACTGTCTGACCAGAGTCCCCGTGGCTATTACTGCTGAAAATACCTCTGTGTCCCTCTGCGCCATGCATGCCCATGAAGACCACAGGTACCCTCCCTGGTGTTCAGTTCCTTTGGCTACAGATGGAGTTGAAACCAAGGAATCTACCCTTATTCTAGATTCATTATTTTCCTTCTTATCTAGAATTAATACTCCTGTTGTTGATCATCATAAAAAGCATCTTACCTCATTACACAACTGAAAAACAAATTAAAAAGAAGTCTCCAAACACAATATCCATTTCCCTCAGCTGCTATTAGTTTCTGTCGCCTTAGTACCAGTCAGATGCTTTTGGGTAAATATTTCCTTTACATAGCTGTAATTTGTAATCTTTATACAACTGTCGTGTCATACGCCTTTAGATGCTGTGATAGACTTTTTAAATATTAATATCTTCCCCTTACTTCTTAATGGGTGTGTATTTTATAGTTTCTTCACTCGGATCCAATTATTATAGTGGCTGTTTTCCAATGTTTTCCTCTTGCACAGGTTAGTCTTGTGTTAGATGAATAATTTAGAAAGCTGAGAAGAGGTTGAACACACCTTAGAAGCAGTGTCCCGTGGCATTCTGTGGCTGTGGTGAGAAGGGACAAATGTGTAAAGATGCTTTGCACTGGAGAAAAGGATCTGTAGCTTTGATTTTTTTTTTTTTTTAATTCTGTGCCCTGCCCTTCAAATTTATGCTAATTTAGGGACTTCCTTCATCCTGATGTTAGAGGCATGTGATTCTCTAGGTTAATTTTTCTTTTTTTCTTCTCTCTAACCTGGGGATTGAACCCACAGCCATAGCACTGAGCTACGTCCTCAGCTCTTTTTTTTTTTTTTTTAATTTTTATTGTGAGACAGGATTTAGCTGAGTTTTGCTAAACCACCTAGGCTGGGCTCAAATTTTGATCTTCCTGCCTCAGCCTCCCAGAGTGCTACTGGGATGCTGCTGGGCTTCCCGGCCCCAGCGGTGTTCCTGAGCACAGGACCTCAGGGCCCACAGCTCTAAAGGCCCTGGGAAACGTGCAGCCTGCCGTCACATTCTGTGTGCTGGAGGAGAAGGCCGCTCTGCGAACAAGGCCCTCGCTGTTGGTTGTGGACATTCCTCCATGCTGGAGGACATAGAGTGGTATTGAGCAGCCCCTGGCCCACCCTCAGCTTATGGAATGTGCTGCCTGGGTGCCGCCTCCCGGCCGCGCAGCCCTCACTAGGTGAGGTGAAGCCGCCCGTCCAGGCCGAGCTCACCACTTCTCCTGAGAAACGAAAGGATCCGTTTGAAGACCTCAGATTTCTCCTCTCCCACAGGCCTTGCCCCTCAGTCCACAAAAGCGAGGCTCATTTTTCTGCCCTCCAGTTGGTGTTTCCACGTTGCAGTGCTTCGTCCTAAATGTAAAAATTAAGAATCAGAGTTTAGGAGAAACCAGTAGGGTGCGGCTCCTTGTTCTCCTTCAGAGGCCTGGTGAATGGGTCAGCTCTCCGAGGGGTTTGGCAGAGGCTGTGCTTCTAAAGCCAGGCCTCTACATTGTACTTAAAAGAGAGAGAGTGAAGGGCCTGCCAAATAGCTCAGCAGATTAAAGCACCTGTGAGCAGGT
This sequence comes from Capromys pilorides, assembly GCA_004027915.1. Classification (NCBI taxonomy): domain Eukaryota; kingdom Metazoa; phylum Chordata; class Mammalia; order Rodentia; family Capromyidae; genus Capromys; species Capromys pilorides. The sequence goes on along the minus strand of PVKN010000146.1, from coordinate 62,035 downwards.
GCAGGGGCCAGATGTTCGATCCCAGGCCTGCCGTGCCGCTGAGATGGCAATTGAGACTGGCGTGGTGGTGCACACCTGTAATCCCAACTCTTGGGAGAAACTGGAAGTCAATGTATTCTTTGAGAATCTATTATGGCATCTTGTATTCTGTCCTTTTTCATATCGATAAAATAATAACCACAACTTTTGTAAATTGGCTCCTTTAACTCTCACATTCAACCTTTTGACTTAAATGCTATTTGGGGCCCCGTTTTACAGATGGGTAGACTGAGGATCCCATCTGGTGAGCTGCTTTTCCCTTAGGTGGAAGCTCGACCCAGCCACCTGAAGCGGTAGCACACGAGCTCCTGATGTCCATAGTGTTGCTTCCTAGACAGTGGCAAGGACAAATTGTTTAGATAAAAATAGACTGAGCTGAATAGACTGGGGATCATTTATAAATTTTTCTTTGGAGCAATTTCAGAACTGAGAAAAGTCGTAAAACTAGGCCAAGGAAGACGCATACCCTTGAACTAAATTTGGTGGTTGCCGTTGTGTCCTGTTAGCGTGTCGCTCTGCTTTTGAACATGTTCATGTGTGTAGCACTCTTGTTTTCTCTGATGACCTATTAAAAGCTAATTGAAAAGGAGTTAATTGAGACGTTGTGGCCTTTCATTTCTGGGTATGCCAGCAGGTAACTTCGGAGAACAAAGACATCCTCACAGGCACCCTCAATGAAAGTCATTGTGTTCAAAAATTTTTTATACTGCCATGTTGTTGTTACACAGTATGTCTGTGTTCGGGTGGCCCGAGCTGTCCCCAGAGTGTCCTTTATGGCCGCCTCTTGTTTGGCTCGCTATCCTAAGATCAGGCGTGGCTCTCGTGATTTATAATGCTTGTAGCGTGCAGCTTCTCTTCTCAGGCTGAGGCACAGTTTGCTTTGGCTGAGCTCAGACCAGCGAGCTTGCTGCTGTCCCAGACGACAGCCAGCTGCCCTTCCTGCCTAGGCCAGCGGCCCCGTGTCCTTATCTGACACCCACTGCTTCCGTGACCACCGCGTCTCTTATCTGCTTTTTTCTTTTCTACCTCTTCCTGACCTATGTTGGCTTTTTTGTAGTTCTCCACTTTCTTTTTTTCAGGGGTGTGTGTGTGTGTGTGTGTGCACGTATGTGCATGCCTGCCTCTGTGTGTGTGTGTGTGTCTTATTGAATCCAAGGTTTTAGCTCTGAGTTACTGTCACAGTCCTTTTTAACTTTTTTTTTTTTTTTTTTTTTAATTTTGAGTCAGGGTCTCGCCTGGGGGCCCGGGTTGAGCTAAAGTTTGCTGTCCTCCTGTCTCTGTCTCCCAGAGTGTTCACCACTGCGCCCAGCTGACATCTGTGGTCCCAGGTGTGACTTAAGCTGCCTTACAGGCTGTAAAGGTGAGGGACAGTGACAGCAGCCAGCTCCAGGCTAGGGAAGATTCAACCGTGGAGGGTAAGAAGGGTGGGGAGTGCAGGGATGGGGCAGGAGGGACACTGAGGAGCCTTGAAGAGACTGTGACGTACACTAGGCAAGCAGGTTAGACTAGAAAATTCTTACTGCGCCATATTATGTGACCTGGGGAAAGTCACTCACCCCTCAAATCTTGTGTTCTTCCCCCCCACAAAGGGAAGAACATACCGACCTTGTGGGCACTGTGCTGGGGGTTAGGAACAGTGCACATTAAGGCGGAGATCCTAGATCCTCATGGTGGGTGCTCAGCAAGCTGTGCCAAAGAGTGCTCAGGCCAGGGGATCCCTGGGGAGGTCTGGTGGACGTACAAGCAGGTGGCCAGCGGGAGGCCGGCCTTTAGGATAGAAGTGCTCGTTCCAGGGGCCAGAACCACCCGTCACCCCTGGCTCGAGTGAACAGCGGAAACTAAGCCAGGCATCTGCTCACCCTTTAGGTCTCCTAGTGTTGCGAAGACCTTGGTCGCACATTGACTTTAGGACAGTTGTCACTGGGGAGATGATGACCTCTTGATCAACAGTCAGAACCGAACTGTCAGGTAGGTCTCTGGCCCTCCATCTTGGGCTCCTAACACAGGGAAGCCGTAGACTGCATGGCATAAGCACCAGCTCTGGAGGCTGAAGGCCCAAGGTCCCGGTGCCAGCACTGTTGGGTTTCGGTGTGGGCCGCTTCCTCCCTGCAGAGGGCTGCCTGGCCACGTCCTCACCCAGCAGCACAGGCGTGGGCCATGTGGGGGGCTCCTGCTCACTTGATCTCTGCTCACGAGGACACGGCACTCATGACCTCATCTACACCTAGCAATCTGTCAGAAGCTGCGCTTCCAGATACCATCACTGTGGTTAGGGGGTCAGTAGGAGTTTCAGGGGGACACAGTCAGTCTGTGCCCTACCTGCAGGCACTCTTCCTACACGCAGCAGAGTCCATGTGAAACGCAGGTGTTCCTTGAGCCATGCACTGCTCATGTGTGCTAGGTGAGGCAGAAACGGGACTCTAATACATGCACCACGAAGACCCTTCCCTCTTCTGGTTATTCATTTTCTGATTTCCTTAATCTTTATTAATTTGGCATAAAACCGAGGTAGAATATCCTCTGTAAAACCTCTGAATTGCACTTCTGCAGCCCAAAGTGAGCCATTCTCCCCTTCTCCCCAAAGGACTCGGTTTTTCGGAGTTTTCCCTCTTCTCTCTACCATGCCCAAATCGACACACGCTTCCCCATAACCCACATCACGCCAGGGATGGGGCCTCTTCTTGCCCTGAGTGCCAGTGTAGCTCTCATTTTCTTTGTTGATTGAGCTTATTTTTGTTTTTACCTGTTTTCCAAAACAGCAGGGTATTGCTAGCCAAGCTGATGCCTTAGAACATAGTTTTTAAGCTACTTAAGCAAGCTATGTAATCAAAATAATATATAGTGTATACTATGAATTATATGGGAATATGCATTAGGGTGTAATTTAAGAAGAAGACGCAGCCAGCCTTTATTTTCTCATGTTCTGGGGGAGCTTCACAGCTGTTCCCACTTGCACCGCCTGTCTCCAGTCTGTGTCTTCTGAACTGCTGCTCTCTCGGGCCCCTCCTGATTCTTGTTCTCCCGTGTCCCCAGTCCCACAGCGTGCTAGCTTCCTTCCTTGGAAACCAGTGGTTCCACACATCTGCTTCTTGAACCACCACTAGCATCTATGAACTGTGAGAGGGCCTGGTGAGATACCTCAGGGTCTAAAGCACCTACTTAGGCAAGCTTAGGCAGTTGCAGGCGACCAAGGTTAGATCCCTGGCACCACATGCCACACCAGCCCTACCCTTGGGGCAGGGTGAGCTGGCTTAGAAAAAAGAACTGCGAGAGAAACAGATTTCTGGGCCCATTACAGACCTGTGGAATTGGAAACTCTAGGGGAGTATGTGTATGTGGGGGTGGGGCATGGCATCTGTGCATTCATAAACTCTCTAAGTTTATTTTTTTATTTTAGGGAAGGGTCTACAGAGTGTTCAGGGTCTCACTACTAGATCAGACTCATAGTGGTACACCTGTTTACAGCCTCCCAAGAGCTGAGATTATAGGCACGCACCACCGTGCCCAGTCTCCGTTGCCCTCTCAGTGTGCCCCGGGGGCGGGGCCGGCATGGCAGGCTCAGGGATCAAACCCCTGGCCCCTGTGCCTTCAATCTGCTATTTGGCTGGCTGGCTGTCTTTTGTGTATGTGTTTTGTTGTTGTTGTTGTCAGTACCAGGGACTGAACATGGGACCTTGTGCTTGCCAGGCAGACATTTATGCTGCTGAGCTATATCCCTGGCACTCTCTAAGTGGTCTTGCTACATCTCAACATTTCAGAATTCCTTCACAAGATTAGAGGCCCAGGTCCTCTGGGTTTATCTCCCTCGTGCCTATGTTGTCCTAAGAAACTGCATTTTACTTTGCTTCTCCTTAGAGAATTGGCCCTGAACTGGCCCAATTCACTCCCTGTGAATGGAGTGAGATTTTACATGGAGGACACCCCGGTCAATCCCCTTTCCCACAGGGCAGAGCTTGTGACTTGGGCCGCAGTTGCACTGGCGATTGCAGCCTTGAGCTGGAAAAACCTCTTCCAGCTGCAGTTCCGGGCACGTGGGCCTGGCTGCTTCTCTTAGAGGCCCTGCTCCAGCTTTCTGAGACTACGTTCTTGTAAGGTGGTGTAGGGAAGTACCCCAGAAGAACCAAAAGCCTCCGCCCTGGGTCTCCGAGGGCCCACTTCTCCTTTTAATTCAGTGATGCCTTGGTTCAGCGATGCTTTATTTTCCAACAATTGCCTCACAGACAGAAGTGTGGTAAAATTTAATTTTGTTGGCCGATTCTGCACTGGGTGAGGATGCATGCCACCGTGGCCATCTTTTCCAGACTCCTAGAATGAATTAACTGCAGAAACCAAGGTGCCACTGTACGGTAATGCCATTCTAATATTTCAGATGTGGGTTCCAGAGCTTCATATGCAAGGGTCTTTTTGCCATTGGGTTAGTTACTGGGGTGAGGGTGTCCAGTGTGTAAATTAGCAAATATATTTCTGACTTTTTGTCTCCCTCCCTCCCTACTGTGAGTGCAAATAGATTTGCATGTGGGTGTGTATGAGCTGTGTGTTTGAGAGGCAGAGGGAGGGCAGACTAAATTTCTCTGCACTTGAAGGTTGCCAGTGACCTGAGGAAGGAGCAGCCACCAGCGTTAGGCCCAGTGCACTGTCACCCAACCCCCCACCCTATTGGAGGCAGCTGTGTTCAGATGCCTCCGTGGGGCACCTTCCTGTCAGGCTCACTTCCCTACTGGGACTTCCCTGCAGCAGAACTGGTTTGGGGTAGGCAGATAGCTCAGCAGACTAAAGTGCCTGCTTAGGCATAGCTATATGGCAGAAGTTTGATCCCTAGCCAGCGTGCTGAGCCTGTGATTTAGATTGGGTGTGGTCCCAGTGCTGGGGAGGCTGAAACAGTAGAATCACTATGAGTCTGAGCTGCATAGTGAGATCCGGTAGACCCTATAGACCCTGCACTAAAATTAAAAGAAAGAAAGAAAGAAAGAAAGAAAGAAAGAAAGAAAGAAAGAAAGAAAAGAGGAGAAGAGGAAGAGGAAGAGGAAGAGGAAGAGGAAGAGGAAGAGGAAGAGGAAGAGGAAGAGGAAGAAGAAGAAGAAGAAGAAGAAGAAGAAGAAGAAGAAGAAGAAGAAGAAGAAGAAGAAGAAGAAGAAGAAGAAGAAGAAGAAGAAGAAGAAGAAAAGAGCCTGCTAAGAACTGGCATGTAGACCTTATTGGTTTGTAACTGCCTTCTGAAAGAAAGTATAGAATGTGAAGGTTTTACTGTTTTGCTTTTTGTTTTTTGGTATGAAACAAAGGAAACACGAATTCTCACAACAAAATGATAGTGGAGAATAGGAAGGACTTGGAAGCTTCGTGTCCACCTGGCTCGGGGGCTGCCTCCCTCGTGTTCCCCACCTGTTCCCCAGCTCCCCCTGTCTGGGTGGCTCACAGCCCTTGCAGGTAATGCACTGGTAGCCTCGGGTGCTTGAGTCTGTGTGGTGCTGAGGGAAGCAGACAGGAAACCTGGAGCTTCACAATGCAGCTGCCTGAGGGGTGGTGGCCTTGGAGGCAGAGCCCCGCTAGGGCTGCGGCGTGGGTCTGTAACATGGTGGCTTTGAAGTTGTGGGAGGGTCTGCTGAACACAGACTGTCATCCCTGCTTTGATGTTCTTGCTAGTTGTTCATTCTTATTTTTTCTTGCTTGAATGGATATGCCAAATACTGTCCTAACCATGGAGCAAAATAAAGTTTACAAAGAACACATGCCAAAACAGAGTGTGATCTCCATTTGTTTTCTTTGTAAAAGCAAACCAAGGGTTCTGGGGTGTAAGGGCTCCTGTGTTAACCATTTAAGGAGGAGAAAATTCTAAAAGGATCAGGCTCCCATGACAGAGACGCTCATGTAAATATTCAGTGTATATACATAAAAAAAAATGAACAATAAAACATACGGTAGGGGTGGGGGTGGCAATGACATCAGAGATTAATTGAAGAGATGTCTGATAAGCTCAGAAATGCAAATAGTGTGTCAGGAAGGCAGACAGTTTGATGTTTATCTTAGGCTTAATATGAGAGTATGGATTACGGGAGCCCAGGGTGAGGGGTACTAAGGTCAACTAGGCTGTGCCTCCAAGCCAGAGGTGCGTACAGCACTGCTTTTTTGAAGAGTGAGGAGCTTGATGTTAAAATGCCTGCAGGACAGCTGTGGAGCTGATTATGAAGCGGGTCCTTTGTGGACAGCAACAGAGCAGTCCTGAGATCAGTTAGAGAGGTAGAGTTCCGCCCAGAGCCACAGGAAGGGGGCTTCAGGGGGGCGCTTCCTTTCTTCCTAGCAGATTGGAGGGTGACGCAGACCACGCAGCCGTTCACAGGGCGGTAGGTTCAGGATCTGGAAGGGAAGCGAGGTAGGGGCTGCTGTAGGTGGGCTAAGGAGGGAAGGGGAGAGCTTTGTGAGGACCCAGGTGACCAGTGTCAGATGTTGGTTGGTGTCCTCTCGGTTTGGTTTGGTTGAAACTAGAGGATTGAGTCCAGGGAGTACTGAGAGACATCTCCAGCCTTTTTTTGTTTTTAGATAAGCTGACTCTGAATTCTCCAAGCTGGTCCTGAACTTTTCATCCTCCTGTCTAGCCTCTCTGGTAGCTGGGATTATAGGCATGCTGCCATGGCAACAAGCTCAAAATCCATATTCAAAAGCACATTACTAGTCAGGGAACTGGCCTGGGCCAGCCACTGTGAGAGAAATCAAATGTGTTAGGGGGGAAGGGTGTGGCGCTGGCAGGGGAGGAGGCCTGCCTTGAATGCATACTTTGTGCTGGGTACTGTATTCTGTTACAGCAGTGAATCAAACAAAGGTCCAGCCCCCACAAAAAGGTATGCAAGGAAGCAGACAAGGAGCAAACTCAAAAATACACACTTGCTCAGGAGGGGTCATGTTCTGGAGAAGATTCAGACAGAACAGAGCATGGAGGGAGGTGCTAGGAGATGGAGGAGGCAGGAAGGTTTCTGTGACATCCAGGGTGGCAGAAGCACAGAGCAGCAGGATGGCTGGGAAGAGCCATTGCCTAGGTCAGGTGCAGGGGCGCAGGGAGCTTGGAAGAGGCTGGCTCCCCGTGAGGGGGGCAGGCGAGCAGCGGAAATCAGAGCCCACAGGAGACCAAGACGAAAGGGGAGAGGCGGGAGGGCTTGGGTTAGCTGCCCTGATGAGTCAGGATTCTGAACGGAAGAGAAGATCTGAGGAGAAATTCTCTAAGTCCCACACAAAAGAACAAGCCGTGCAGACATTCCAGTGAAAGTTAGGAGGCAGCTTTGAGGTCCAGGGTGACTGCTTTATAATTCAAGTTGCTCAAGGCAGGTCTTAGCACTTAAATGAATTTAATTCTCTGTTCTTCTTGAAGTTGGAAACCTTTGGGTTCCTTTCAGTGTGAGCAGACGAGGGCTGCCCCGGCTGTGGGCCGGCAGACATGAGAGCTGGAGAGGAGGAAGTTGGGATGGAGGGCTGGAGCTGAGGGGCTCAGGGCGTGTGGATCCCAGGGATCAGGGTGGTTCCCAGGCAAGGACCCTGTGATTCTGAAAATTTAAGTCAGCTGTCAAGATTCCAAGCTACGGGCATCCGAGCAGATGAGAGCGACCTGGCCAGCTGCTGGGGTGCCGAGGGCCATTCAGGAAAAAACGGGGCGCACCTGAGATGTCCAGTGACAGAGCACGGGGATGGGGCTCAGGTGCTGGTTCTGAGGCTGGTGTGGGCCCTGGGACAGAGAAGGGAAAGTCTCCAGGGGCTGCGGGGGTGGGTCAGTGGTGCCATATTTGCTTAGCCCATGCCAGCCCCTGGGTTCAGTCCCTAACACCCCACAAAACACCCCCAAATTCTGCCAACAGCTTCAAGCAGGGTACGATGCCTTGTGCCTATAGTCCAAGCTACTGGGGAAGCTGAGGCAGGAGGTTTGCTTGATACCAGGAGTTGTAGGTCCCATCTGGGCCATACAGCAAGATCCTGTCTTTAAAAAGAAGTAGGAGCTTCCGTTGTTTAGGGCCCACCGGCCCTTGAGAGAAGGGAGAGAACTCCTGGATGGAGAAACAGTTAGGGGTGGCACTGTGGGGTCAGGGAGGCGATGGATTGTGGGAAAGTGGCCTCGGGAGTTGAGCTCAGAGGCTGGACTCCAGGGGCTGTGCTGGCTGTGTCCTGTTCCCGCCGAGGTGACTCTTGGTTCCCCAAGGAGGCCCAAACTGCGGGGGCCGGCGTAGCGGAGCCTCTGACTCAGCCTGTGTCTCAGCTGCAGTGGGGGCTCCTTTTCCCCCAGGGCTTGAATGTGAAGGACTGACGCGCTTTCCTCCAAATTGCTACATAATTAACTATAAGCTGGCTTGGTTGCAAGGACGCCAGGCTAATTAATTTAAATGGAGAAAATTGGGAACAAATGAAAAATTTAAAAGTTTCTCAGCTCCATTTTATAATTTGAGGAAGGAAGTGAACTTAATGCAGAATAAAACATTTAATTAGCAATTTAAGTTTCCTAGTACAACAATAGTTTTGCTTTCTAGATTCACTTTTTTTTTTTGACTAAAAGAAATAACTTTATTCCACCCCCACCCCCTCCACCTCAGACAGGGCCTGTCTTATTTTTTTTTTCCCCCTCCTCTGGCTGCTGGGACAAAATACCCAACACTCAAGTTAAGGAAGAAAAGGTTTATTTAGCTCACAGAGGAGGCTAAACAGGAGGATGGAGCTCACAGGAGGTCCATCCTTGGCTGGCACCAAGACAGAGTGGCACATGGCAGAGGGCAGCCGTTCATGGTGAAGGGAAGATAGCAAGAGCAGCAAACGCAGAATAGGGAAGCAGGGAGAGATCAAGCCTCTCTCCGTCCCTCCCTTATATTGCATGCAGGCCTCCCGCTCCAGGGTGGTGCAGCACTTACACGCATAACCCCAGCAGTGGGCCATGTATCAATTAAAAACTCTAGAATCCCAGCCACCACTGCGGCAGGCTTTGGGGGAGGGGCAACATTTAGACATGAGCCATAACATTGTCTCACTATGCAGTTCAAGTTGGCCTTGAACTCGCTATGCAGCCCAGGCTGGTCTTGAACTCATAGCCATCCTCCTATCTTAGCCTCCCAAGCACTAAGATTGCAAGTATACACCATCATGCCTGGTTTAGCGATCTACTTTTAAATTCAAAATAATTCATACTTATGAAGATTATGGTTACTAATTTAAATCAAACAAAACACTTTACTGAAGCGGCGGTTGTAGGAAGATGAAGCTTCACAAATATGCACAGTTGGTTGAGTTCCAGATTATTCTGTCTCAATACTTCCACGCGTGTAGCCTTTCAGTCCTTTGGCAGTTGAGCCAATGATGTCTTTTATTAGATTCTTCCAGGCTAGTACATCACTGATCTACTGTTGTATGTGTTACTTCTTCTTGTCTTGTGTCTGGGAAACAGTTTGGCCAAAATCATAAAATTCCATGCTTTGGTCAGAATTGCCATTTTCGCAGTTGCTTCTTTTTCTCTTTTTTAATCTTCTCTCAGAGTGTGTGTGTGTGTGTGTGTATGTCACTGTCTTTACGCTTGCATTCACGTAAAATATCTGCTACAAGCTTGCCACTTGTTATGCCTTAAAGACAGTATTACATAATGGAAAATTCATTAACTGTCTAACCAGACAGATGGCGATTTAGAATTCTAGCTGCAGCACATTTTAAACCGTATGACTTTGCCATATTTCTTTACCTTTCTGAGCCCTTGGTTTCATGCTGTATAAAATGGGTCTAATCATATTTATCTGATGGGGTGGTGGTGAGAATTTACAATATAATTTGAGCTACACTTTTTACTACATGGTAACAGCACCTAGTAAAACTAGTTGGCAGTGGAAATTACTGTTCTTAACTGTTTTCCTGAGAGGATTATGACAGGAAGATGAGGTTAGTGGCAAGCACAAAAACCTGGAAAGGGTAATGCCGAAGACTAGACCTTTGAGAAATAAAAGGAAGACAGTGAAGTGGAAAATTATTGAGGCGTTTTATCATTCGTTTTTCTACTGTATTGGTGAACCAGTAGTAAAGTTACTTTAAGTTTTCTGAATACTGCACCTTCTGTCCTCACTGGGTGGTAGAGGAGGCAGTCTTCTTAGGGTAATTCCATCTGGTCTGTGTGACTTTGTTACGCTACTGTGGACAACCACCTGGGTGGCTCTCCTTGAAAGTACAGCAGTTGTCTCCATTTTGGCTACGTGGGGCTTTATTTCCATTTATTGATAGAATAGATTCCATCTATTGAAAGAACTGGCTAGGACTTTTCCTTACTATTCCTTCAATTGGCTTTAAGCAATGCGTGTTGGTCTAGCCAGGTGCTTGTGGTAGTCTTTGAAGACGGCACTCGTGTTTCACTGATAACCCCCACCTGCTGCTCTTTAATATGCGCTGGGTCGGGATGAAGAGCCAATGCTCCACGGTGTCAGCTGGGATCCAGCCTCAAGATAGAGACTATGACATCCTGGGGCTTGAAAGGTCACACATCAGAGCTGAACCACCAGACCCCAAAACAGTAGGTACTATCTCAATAGTATAATACAAATGACTTTTTGTGCGTATCCTTCTCTCTGCATATCACAGAGGTAAATGCAGGCCTCCTTTCTAGCCCAGCTCTCAGTACTCACCTACTTCCTGCCATTCTTAGCCATTCATCCTCAAGCCACTCCTCCTTCATGACTGAATAACACCCAGGTTTCTCCCTAAGTCAAAACTGTTGCTCTGGATAGCCATCACCATGGCTGGGCTTAGAACCCCTTGGCTCCCCATAACTACAGTATGCCTTAGTGTCTTTATTCTCACCATGGGTTGCACTGGAAGTGGTATACTGGAATTAACTTAATGGGATTCCAATAACTTTTCCATGGGATTACAAATACAAACTTCCTGGACCAATACGAGGACCAAAAAGGGCTCTGTACGCTGATTTCCCCCACTCAGATTTATGAGACATCTGAGAAATTATTGGTCTGGTTCCCAGTCCTTCAGAAGTTGGATTTTTGAGGATGATATATGCATTGTTTGCTGTATAACAAATCAGCATAAGACTTACAGGCTTAAAATAGCAAGGGTTTACATCACACACAAATCTGTGGGCCAATAGTTTGGATGGGACTCAGCTACTCTGTTGGCCTCACCTGGGATCTGGCTTAAGATTGGTTGCTTGTCGGTGGGCAACTCTGCTCCTCGAGGGGGCTGGGACCAGCCTTGGTGATGAAGGAAGTGGGGATGGGAGGTTGGACGTTGAGTACCTCCTTGGCCAACAGTTGAGCCCTGGCCTGTTCCAGTGGTAGCTCAGTGGTCTGAGAAAGAAGAGTGGAAACACCAAAGACATTTGAGGCCCAGCTTCAGAATTTGAACAGTTACTTCCACTATGTTCTCTTGGCTGAAGGAACGCAAAAGGCTGCTCCAGAGTCCCAAGACCAGAGACATAGAGTCTGTAGTCCTTTCCCACATAGCAGTCCATTGCCTTAACCACTCAGCCACCTCGTCCCACCCCTTTCCCAAACAGGAATTCTCCAGCCTTTGTTTGCAAGGCATTTCAAGTCCTTTGGAGATCACAGGGTTTTTTTTTCCCCTTCAAGTCCACTATAATATCTTCCACTTTAATTGTCCTTTCATCCTTTTCATGACTTGGTGCTATGGTTTCCCTTATGTGTTCCCCAAGTGCTAAAGGTTTCATAGCTGCCTAGTGGAGCCTTCAGCAGGTGGAAGGATGTGAGGTCATTAGACACCTGACATCCAAGGGGATGTGGAGATTCTGGCTTCCCCTCTCTGTCACGACTTCCTGCCTGCCTTGTGGTACGTGGGTTCCTCTGCCTTGTGCTTTTACTGTGATATTTGGCCTTGTCACAGGCTGCAAGTCAGCATGGCCAAGTGGCCACCGCCTGAAAGCTGTGAGTCTGTGCCAGAATAAATGTTCCCCCTTCTGTCTTATTCCTGGTATTTTGTCGTAGTGACAGAAGCTGACTAACACACTTGGCACTCATAAGACCAAAGAGACTTTTACTGGGCCAACAAGATAGCTCAGCGGGCTAAGTGCCTGCTTAGATAAGTGTAGGGTACGGGGTTCCATCCCCAGCACCACATGCTGCACCAGCCGTGCCCCTGAGCATGCTGAGCCAGTCACCAAGTTTCGTTGTGGTGGCACATGCCAGTAATCCCAGCACTGGGGAGGCTGAAAACAGGAGGATCATTATAAGTCTGAGCTACATAGTGAGCCCCTATACCAAATACACTAAAAAAAAAAAAAAAATTAGGAAACTAAATCCTTTAAAAATAAAATAATAAAATACAAGGGCCATTTAGGGTCTCACAATTCCTTCGCTGCAGCCAGATCTCAAGTTTGGGAGGTGCTGATGCCAAAGCACAGACCCTGACCCTGCTGACCTTCCCTGGGCTCCATTCTGGCCAGATGCTCCAGCTTTTATCTGAGCTGGGGCCATGCAGAGTGTGAACGTGGCAGCCAGCCGCAGGACCCTGCTGGAAGCTGCTCCGTGTCTGGCTCCGGAGCGGCTTAAGCCTTGCCTTTGATGCAGAAGGTGCGACCTGAGCCTCTGCCCAGTTCCCTGGATGTCCTGGGAGATCTAAACATTCCACCGTTGCCAGTGTTAGGCAGATAAGTGAGCCCCCCAATCCCTCTATCATCCCTCCCCTAATCTCAAAAGACTGTTTGTTTGAAGTATCTAAAGATTTATTTTCTGATTATGTTGAGGGGATAGATATTATAAGATCATTTCCCCCAGGTGCCAGATTTGGGATCTCAGTGATTTGTCTGTAAGTCTGAAACTTAACAGGGTTTATTCTGAACGTGATTTTTATCTTGGCATTCTAATTCACATTGGGCCACTAGGTCAGTCACTCAGAACCTTGATGTTGGGTGCATTGGCTAGCACATCCTCTCTTAATTATCTTCTGCCATTTCAACTCGACTCTGTTCCCACGGAGGCCGGATTCCAGAATATTTCATAAGTTATGGAGGGAAAGGAGAGTTCAGGAATTCTCCTGTGTCTCTCAAGACCATGGAAGTTGGTGACAGTAATGACAGAGGCTCAGGAGGAGAGGGTGAGGTGACTGGCTCAGCGTAATAGCTCCTTAGGAGGCCAGTGGAGCAGATGTGCCACCTATGTGCCACCTACAGGGGCCCCTATTGAGCGAGTCTTATTCCTTGGCACTAAATGGCCTCCCACCTAGGTTACAGCAGAGATTAATTTGAGCTCATCTCAAGTGTATTTGGTCATTGGTCGAGTAGTACTTTAGAGAAGCAGGAGACAAATGTCACTCCGTTGGCCTCCTTGCTAATATACTCTTTCATACAGTTGGGTTCTTGGAAGAAAACTTGGGAAGCAGCAAAACTGAATGGGGGGAGGTGGGATTATTGGGGTTATCAAAATATTCTTCATTTGCGTAAGTGAAGAAAAACTGTCCACTTTCCTTTGAGCATGAGTTCTTTACTAGTTGAGGAATTAGTTGAAAAACTCGTCAGGTAGAACAGCTGGGTTTCTTTGTGCCCGCATGTAGAGTCATTAGGTGGGGCCGGTGGAGCTGCGTCCTCCTAGTTGCTAGCCTGGCAGGCCGAGGCATGGTCTAGACGTGGCCCCGAAGGGCAGAAAAGTGGTGGATGCTGTCTCTCATCATTTTATGAAGAGTTACGTGGCTTCTGCCTTGTCTAGGGATTATATTGCATCCCATGATCACACCCTCGAAACACAGGAAATATTTTAAAATGTACAGAAGTAAGTGGTAACTGGTAAGAGAAGTGAATGAAGACTCTTTGGGTGCACTGTGGTTGATTCGTGACAGATTGCTTGGGTAACGGGGAGGAGGGGGAGGATTGTGAGGTATGGGTGGGATTTCTCCAGGTAGAGGAAGGAGAGAAGTAACTCCAGGCTGTCTGAGCCTCATGTGCACCTTGGCAGGGAGGTGCGATGAGGGGAATCTTCTCGGGGGAAGATGCTCTTCTGGCCAGGCTGTCATAGAGTGGAGCAGCAGCAAGAAACAAAAGCAAAGCATGCTGAAAATTTCAGTGTTCATCGTCAGAAAAGGTGGATGAAACACTTATACACAGCCTCAGAAGAGCCTGGGTTTGATGGCAGTATTGGTGTACACTTGTGATCCCAGCACTCTGGGAGGCTGAGGCAGGAAGAACACAAGTTGAAGGCCAGCCTGGGCAGTGTCGTGGCTTAGTGAGACTCCCCTGCTCAAAACTGAAAAGCAAAAACAGCTGGGGGATGTAGCTTAGTGCAAGATCTGTGCTCAACCCCAGCCCCACTCATAATAAACAAACAAACAAACAAACAAACTCCACAACACTGAAAAGCCTTTGTTTGACAAAATGAAATGTATTTCATCTATAAAAGCAGCTCTCAGCCCAGATTTCACTGAATTGGTTTTTGTATCTTTTCCTTGAATTTGGCAGATTTTATTTTTTTCTAGAAAGAAGCGAAACAGATTCTTCTAGCCTTATGAGAAACGCTCTACGTGTCAGCGCAGCCTAACTTTCTCTGTGATGCTTCATGGTCTCTGTTAGGTGACCACAGATCTTGGTCCAACTCGAAGGATTCAGCCCTGGGGCTGTGAAATACGAATCGAAATAAAATAACGGCTGCTCTTGTTCCCCTAGTGGCCTCCCTGTGGCTTTGCAGATATTTTCAGCATGGCTGTATGTGGAAGGCCAGGGCCCGGCAGGCAGGAAACACCAACTGAAAGGGCAGATTGAGAGTGGCTGAGAACTTTGGAATAGAGAGAGCACAGTTCTGATTTAGAGGAACTTTACTTCGAAATCAGTTGCAGGCCAGGAAGCCGGGGGGCTGGGAGGCGTCTCGGAAACACACAGCTAACATTGGGAAATGTTTTCTTGGGTTAAGAGTAGCAGCTGGAAGTTCAGCCAAACGCTGGCCCGCTGTGCTGTCTCCAGTAAATGGACTGAACCATTGTTTGAGAAATGTTTCCTGAGACACACAAATGTTGAGACGTGTTGAAATTGTCATCTGTTACGTCTTCTCTCACACAGTTGCTACAGTGACCCTAGTGTGACTGTCACTATTTCTAACAGTGAGAGGCAGCTGTGGATCAGTCATTTTTAAAAAAAAAAAAAAAAATCAATAGAAGGCTGTGAGGGTGCTGTCTGGCTCAAAGTCTGTGTTTTATCTTGCCACCAGGTACCCGGGAATCTATTAGCAAAGAGTAGCCACAAAATCTATGTACTGAAACCTAGTGTCTGGGTTAGTCTCTGAAGCGTGAGATCAGGAGCATGTCTGGTGAATCAATGGTACCGGGAGAGAAAAGAAATTTTACCTACACCTCGATTTGAAGGTTTACAGAGGTCCTTCCCATGTAGCCTGGGGAGCTTATTTAGTCTTTCTGACCTGTCTCTCTTTGGGGTTCTGGTTTTACCTGTACCAATTCTTTTTTAAGCAGTACTTGAGATCAAGGTAGACCAATGCTTTCAACATCTAGTGGCTTTCCAAGGGTATCTGTTCAATTTTTGCTTCTCCATTATTCTGTATTTCAAATTATTTTCTAATTATAATGAAATTTTAATCATACATGAGATATGAAAGTACTGTTTCTCCTCATACGTATTTTTAGGGCTTGGGGGTATTTTTGAACATAGTATCTATGTTCAGCTGGCCAGGCTTAACAGAAGATGAACTAGGTGGGGCTGAGGACTGACCTGACCCTAGTGTGACTGTCACCATCCTCTCCTTAGCCTGCGGTGCTTTGCAAATCAAGATGCCACTGGCCTTCACTCAGTTGGGCCCTGCTGCTCCTGAGATATCTTGTCTGTGGACAGTTTTTTTTTTTTTTTAATGCTGGCTTGGTGGCTTCTTACCCTGTGCAGACAGAAAAAGAGCCAGACTTTCTAGGGGTGTGTAGTGCTACAGTGGCTGAATCTGTAACCAATTACAAAACGCTGGTGCAGTGTGTTGGTTTTATCACAGCCATCATTATGTACCTCGAAATGTCCATTAAAGTGTGTGTGTGTGTGTGTGTGTGTGTGTGTGTGTGTGAGCAGCTTCGTCAGAGGGTGCTGCCGTTGAGAAGTTTATCTGATGCTTAGTGAGAACCCAGACTGCAGGGGAGGGGAACGGGAAGTGGGGCGCTGGCGGGCAGCCGGGCAGCCATTGGAGAGCTGCAGCCCGGGCTGCAGGGTTTCCTGAGTCTGGGCCTTTGTGACTTCAGTGCTGAGTGACTGGTGACGCCCACGTGAGGCAACGTCTGCAGCCTTCTCTCCTCTCCTGTGTAGGCTGAGCAGTTGTTCTGCTGTGTCTGGGACCCAGGCAGTCCAGAGTCAGGGCCCTGAGAGGGAAAGGTGTGGGACTCGTGGGGAAAGCGGCTCATCCTGCTTCCTAGCCTTCTTGCCCCTCCTTTCTTCACTGTTTCCCCAGTCAATGCTGAACAAGCTGGGGAGTTTCCAGACCCCTTTTTCCACTGATATACATGAGCGCCACTCATGTAGGCCTGGGAAACCTGGCAAAGCGAATAGTCCATTTTTTAAAGACTGGGTGCTGCCTGGCTAGTGTAGACGTAGTAGCGCGAGGTAGCTTTGGGGAAGCTGACCCTCTGTGCCGCTCTGACCCTTCCTCGATGTAAGCTCCCTGACGGCAGAGGGCTGAGCCCATGACAGTCAGAGCAGAGAGCTAACAGGCCCGTGGCCCCTGGCCAGCCACCCCTACTGCTGCAGGAAAGGGGCAGGGGTGTTTGGAAGCCATGGATTATGTCCTCTGGACCACTAGTGATTTCTTCTCAGAATATGCACACAGTGAGAGCCACACATAAGTAGGGATCGCAGTCTTCCACCCGAGTCCCCTGCGATCATGGGCTGCCTAGGTCGCTTCCAGTTTCGGTAGTTGTTTGGGTCATTCCTCATGCACAGTCAGCAGAAACCCGTACCTCAGGGTCAGAGGGTAGCGAGCACACTGGTAAGCTTATTCACCTTCAAAAGACCAGGCTGAAGCTGTGCAGGGGGTGCTGGGATTGTGATCTTCATGTGACAGGGGGCAGGGTGTCCTGTGGCCCACCTCCCCGCAATGTACCCGAAAGCTCTGTTCATCCTCCCACACCTGCAGTTCTTTTTTCTCTGCCTGGCATTGCAGACCTGTGCGATATGAAAGCCATAGTGCCCTTTCCCACCGCCAAGGTCTCTTTTAGTTTGACTACCTGTGTCATGAGAGTCTCTCTTTCACCTGGTTATCTAGCCACCAGCTGTTTGTAAGCTACTGTGCCTCAAACATTGCCTAGAAACCATCATGAAAACAAGATTAGGGGAGGCACTTTTTTCTGTATGCCAGCTGCTTTTTACTTGAGGCCTGGTATCAGAAACTGCTGAGCATGCGCCCCCCTTGGCCTTAGCCTGTGAGGAGCTGGCATGAGGATTGTTTCCGAGAGTCCAAACGGCCTCTGTAGAGTGCTGGGGTAGTTATTGCCCACCCCTACGTGCTCCGCCACAGGTCCTAGAGTCCTTTTCTTTTCAGAATTATGAGTGGGGGCTTATGGGTCCCTTTTAAGAACATTAGTATAAACCGACAGCAAATCACAGACACTATGATTGAACCCTCTGGTCTCCGCCAGACTGGAGTGTGTGTGGAGAGGTGAGGAGCTGTTTCTGTAATTTGGTCATGAAGAAGGAATATGTTGCTTGGTGTGGCAGCTAATTGGCTAAGTGATAAGAAGGTTGGCTGGCAGCAGAACACTACCATCAGGAGCCAGTCCCACTTTCAATCTATCACAGTGACACATGGGGAACAAACTCTAACCCAGAGCCCTGCTGTTTCCTAGGAATTAAATCAGAAGAGTCAAGAACACACATGAAGAGGTCTTGTTCGATGGTGGACATATCAGTACATTCTTCCTGGCAAAAGATAGCTAGGCAGATAAATGATGATGGCTGGACTTGGGGTCAAAGGAGAAAGCAACATCAGGAAAATCTTTGAGGGCAAAAGTCAGAAAATTATTTGTCAAGCACCTCCCAAGTGCCGGACAGACTGTCCTGCTGAAGTGCGAGACACATTGTCCCAGTCCCCGTGTGCTCCGATGGGGCAGGGGCAGAGATGTGATAATGAACCCCAGAATGGATGGAATGATAGGCTGGGTTTAGATGATGGCAAAAGCAATGGAGATGACAAAATTGTGCGTGAGTCTGGCTGGAGAATGGGTACCACGCCGAGACGGGAGGAAGCTGAGTTGTAAGGTTTCAGATCAGTGACGGGGAGAGTAGGGAAGAGGCTGCAGTTGTAGTCCAGATGGCTAATAGATGTTCAAGAAGAGGGGATTCCTGAGAAAAGGAGAACAGGAGAGGGAGTTGAGGGGGGAGCAGATGTATCTATGGATGTAAGCAGGGTGGTTTGGACAATTATACCGAGGATTTCCGCTGGTCTGTGGAAAGGAGCAGTTAATGCTTAATTATTTTATATTCTTTCCCCCTTTTTGCTCTTAATATTTTTATTTTATTTATTTGGTACAGAGTCTTGCTATGAAGCTCAGACTCATGGTGATTCTCCTGTTTCAGCCCCCCCACCTCCCCAGCGTTGGAATTATAGGCATGCGCCACCACATCTAGTTTTGGGGTGGGCAAAGCGTATGGTACTGGGGATTGGACTTGGGTCCTTGTGCTTGCCAGACAGGCACTTAGACTGCTGAGCTGTCTGCCTAGCCCCTCTCCTGCTAATTTGTTACAAGTCCTTTTTTTTTTTTTCTTCCTTTTTCCAATTTTGCATGCATACATCTAGTACTCTGAACAACTAATGTGAAGACAACACTATGCAGTACAACAAATATTGTCGAATTCATATTATTTTGTTAAGTGAAATTCAGTGGCATTTCTAATTTTTCTTCTTTATTACTATTTTGTATTCTCTTTTAAAAAAGTAAATAAAATATGCTCAATAGAAATCAAAACACAGAGAACCTTTAGTGAGCCTAGATGACAAATGGAGATTATGTTAGAAAGATCACTTCCAAGTTTCTCAGATGATTTCAATTGCGTTTGGGGAGATACCTAGCACAGTATTAGGCATAGAAATTACAATAAAAATGTTCGAGTTTGTCTCACTAATATTAATGTATGAGAGTTATCTGTATTTGATTTTTTTTCTTTTTTTCTTTTTTTCTGAGATAAGGTCTCACTGTGTAGCCCAGGATGGCCTTGAATGGACTGTACTCCTCCTGCCTTGGCCTCCTGAGGGGTGGAATTACAGAGCTCGCCAAACGCTTTCTATAAGGCACAGTCGCAGTCTTCTTGTGCTATAGGGTGTGATGTGGACCTGCAGCGCTGTGTGTGAAGGGGCAAAATCACCCAGAAACAGCACAGAACTGTGGAAAAGTGTCGCCAGGTGCACCGCGAGGAGAACAAGAGCGTCACCCCCTTCAGCTTTTAGCTGGGATGTGCCTGTCACTTGGCTCAAATTCTTGCTACTTTGCACAGATTCACAGCTGACCACAAAAGTGCCTCAAGGGTTGATTTGGGGGTTATTTGTAAATTTTAGTAAGTAGTTGAGTCCACAGGCAGGGAGTTTGTGAGCAGAGAGGGCTGGACTGGTGTGCTGTCCTGCTGACTGGCCTCACATGATTAACTGAATCAGCAATGGTCCCCTCACAAGTGAGTCTGGTGTTTGTGTAGCTTCTGTCCCACTCCCACCCCAAAGAAGCTACATCTTAAGCATGGGTGTGTTGGTGGAGTGGGGAAACAGGCATGATGGGCCTCAATAGTGATGGGCCTCATTTATGAAAGGTTTTCGTGTACATGCACTGCTGTGAAGCGGTCTCACCTTGGGCAGAACACACAAGTGTGAATTGGTTGTAACCATCTGAGCTGAGGTAAATCTTGAACTTTTGCTGGAACAGAGCCTGCTTGGTGAGAATAGATATCTTAGGAGAAGCCACGGTGTCTCCTGTGGCTCCCACACAAATGGCAGTGCCCACCCCCATTTCATCCTGGAGGACAGTGTGCTGGGAAGAGGGTGGTCTACACAGTCAAGGGGGCTCCTTATGATTCGTTCACTCCATCGTGTCTTTAGGTGTGCAGCTTTGGATCGGTTGCAGAACCTCACTGGGCTCGTGTTTTCTCCTTGGTGAATGAGTGTAATAATTACCTCCTTCATGTATTGGTCTGTTGTGAAGATTTAATGGAGTAACACATTTAGTCCTGTCCCTCATAGTACGTCTGACGATAAGACCTGTGCTGACAAGGAGCTTATGGATGGATTCTTAGAGAAAATCACTGAGCAGTCCTGGAGGTGCCCGTGGTTCCCCAGCAGTTCTGCCTGGAAATTGTTCCTCCCTACAGCACCAGTATCAAATAACCAGCATATACTTTGCATCTCTAAATGCATAAGCTGATGGTGCTATTCACTTTGAGTTTTCCAAAAACTCATTATTATTATTTTTTTTTCTTGGTGTGAGAAGCACAAATTTTCCAAAGCAAACAAAAAGATTCCCTTAGATTTTATTTTTTCAGACCCTAATCGGGATATTGTCAAGCTATGCATGTGTGTCAACTATGGAATCAGAGACCAGCTGGGTACACAGACCACAGTCAAAGCCCTGGTGTGGAAGATACTGGTACAGACGTGGTGCTCATCTCAATAGAGGGGGAAGCACAGAGGAAAGAAATGACTTGCCCAGGAGCATCCTGAAGCTAGAGACAGCCTTCCCAAGTCTTGGGGCTCTTCGAGCAGAGACCTCCCCTGAAAAAATTCTTTTTCACCTGATAACTGCAGTTCAATGGGAATATGTGGTCCCTCGCATGATGTCTGGTATAAGATGCAACTTATGTGTAACAGTGATGCAGCTTCCAGAATGATCTTTTTCAAACTTCTGTATGAAGTTTCTGGTGAAACCCAGCTACTAGGGTGCCCGTGGAAGTTCACTGTGGCCCATATTGTGGCAAAGATGATGGGATCAGCAGTCTGAATGCTAAACTCCAAGTCCAAGTGGTGACTTCTCCCTGAACTTTGATAGCCGGTATCTCCCTGAGAGAGAAGATACTTGTTTGTGCCAAGTTGGTCTTTGAGACTACCCTAAGACCCTGATCTCTGCACTCTGATGTAAACTAGAGACTCATTTCTCAACTTTCAGGCACACCGTGTTTGGGACCTCTATTTATTCTTGTGTCAAGGCCGCATCATGCTTCCTATCATGCGGGCATTCTCGGTTGCATTTCACACTCACGTGGCACTGGCTGCTGACATTCAGCCACCCTTCAGCACGGGGCAGAGTCACAGCAGGTGCAAGCAGTGCCCAGTGACCCTGACAGTTCCCATAATCCCTGAGACTCACCCGAGTGACCAACTACCATCACCTGGGCTAGGCCAGAGGACAGAGATGACAAAAGGCCTGGGCTATGTCTTCTCAGAGCCTGCAGAGTGGCACAGTACATGGCCAGTTTATTTTCATGAAGCTGGCTTTCAGTAGTACACAGCTATTCATGCTGTTGAGTCCCCAAGAAGAATCAAAATAGATAATTCATGTGTTGAACCAAGAACCCTTGGGCAGAGGCTAGAGGACCCTCTTAAAAATGTCCAGTTGCCTTGGCCAAAGTCAGTCAGTGTCCTGTTTCCTTCTGTTACTTGTGGGGTGGCTGCGAATACTGAGCAGTCTTGGCAGTGAGAAGTCAAGTGGAGACATGGAACTGAAACACTGAAATTCTAAGAAAGCTACTCTATTCCAACTTTATAGAGTTGGAGGTGAGAGAATTGGCTGGTATGTTTTGGCCTCTACCTAAATGTTTCTCTGACTACTATTGGGGTGGAGCTTAGGCACTAGGTGATAAAAACATAGCTGGATCCTGATTCAAGTTTTGGGAAAATGCTATACCAGCCTCAGTAATGGACAAGTGAGTGTGTTTTAAATGGTCTTGGAAAGCTTTGAGCTAAGACAGCATCTCCGCATCTCTATAACTTAGCACCATTGCTTGACACATAGCAAATTCCTAACGTATCTTAGCAGAAGAGGACATCTCTTTGAAGTCAGAGTGATGAGAGGTGCAGGAGTGTGGAGACTTAATGACAACCAGGAAGCAGAAGTGTGACATTGCACAGTCCCCAGGGTTAGGTGTAGAAAAGGTGTTGCTGGTGTCCAGTGAGGAAGAACCTTGCTTAACCACAGGGCTAGAAGCCAGGGTTGGAGTTCTCACTGCATGGATCAAGGGAATTGCAACTGGCCCAAGAGAGCCTAGCCCACCATAAACGTTCTCCAAATGTAGGGCAGAGAAAGGAAGTAGATGTGGAGATAAATATTCAAGGAACAGCACCAGCCAGTCCAGGACTCAATTAGTCGTAAGTGAGAGCCCAAAATGTGTCTGGGTCCTATGTAAATGTGTCTATGTGCGCTGTGTAAACGTGTGTATTGCCTGTGTTTCAAACATCCTTCTCCCTTCCATCCCTCAGTTTTCTTGTAAAAGTTTCTTTAAAAAAAAACATCAACTTATTCTTGGCTTAGGCCTTCAGGAAGAAAGAGATTTGCTGAACCTAGGCCAGGAGAGAACAGCAGACCTGCTGTGTGGGAGGCCAGGAGTGCTTTCATTTCTGTCTTGCAGGTGGGAAGCCTCGGATCGGGGTGCAGTGTGGATAGATTCTTGCCCCTCGTTTCTGGCATGCTAGAGAGCTATCTTTTTAATGTGTCCTCAGAAGACACCAATTTGATCATGTAAGCACTACCCTTGGTGGCCTCTTCTACATTTAATTGTTTCTCTCAGGTCCATCCTTGAGTACTGTCCCCTTGGGTTTTAGGGCTTCAACATTGGAATTTTTTGGAGGCACCCAGTTTGGCTGACTGAACCACTAATAAGTTTCAACAAATGTAGTGGTTTAAACCACAACATTTACTCTCTCACACCCCTGTTGGCCAGCTCTGTTCTCAATCTCTCCATGCCATAGTCAGGAGTCAGCCAGGGCTACAGCCTCATCAGAAGCCCAGAGTCCCCTAGGGCTTACCTGGTTGTAGGCAGAGCTGAATTTCAGGCATCTAAGTGACCTTTGCACCTTCTCCAACCTCGCAGGAAGAAATCACGCAGCCTTTTAGATCCACTTTCGATAAGGGCTTCCTGGGAAGGACAGTCCTGCCCTGGAGTTCTCCCTGCTTTGTATTGCTGAGGACTGAACGTGGAGCCTTTGTCCGGAGCTACGTCCCCAGTGCTTTTCTCAATTTTTATTTTGACTCACTAGATTGCTCAATTGCTCAAGCTGGGCCCACACCTTCAAGTCTCCTGCCTCAGCTTCCCCACAGTGCTGGGATTAGAAGCATATACCACCACACCTGGTGATAATCTTGCTTTTGATGTATACTTAGAGTCAACTCCTGTGGGACCTTGGTTATATCTACAGAGTTGCCTCCATCGGAGTGTCACCGCCTTCACAGCAGCTCTGACTGCCTCTTGCCTGCGTTGCCTGCCCAACTCAGGGTCAGGGGTATAGCCATGGCGCACACCACGGGGAGCAGTGTTCTCAGGGGATATCACACAACTCAACTGAACACTGGACAGGAGAATCCATGGCAGTACTTTCTCTTCCCCGATGGAAGCAGATGGATTGAGAAGATAGTAATGGCCCGTGTGTGTGTGTGGGGGGGGGGCTGTTCAGAGAATGGACTCAAAAACATTACTTTAGCTGTTCATGGTTGGTGACCACAAGTTGTAAGAAAACAAATCTCACTAAACGTAGCCCACACCTGTCCTCTTGCCTGGTGGATGCTCTGTAAGGCAAGGAGGCAGGGGTAGCCTGGTAGGGCTGGCAGTTTTTACCTCTAGTTTTCAAGGCTGATTTTTTTTCCCCAGCCAAGTCTTATTTTCAAGGTTTTCAGGTTTAGCACAAGTGATAAAACTGGAGAGATTTCTGCTCATGTAACACAGAACGCAGCCGAGAGAGAGATGGGTGATGTGGGGTGTGCTCGCCCCGTGGGTCTGTGCTGGAAGGTGGACACTTCTGGTGGCCATTCATTTTTCTATTGAGCAGGAGTGGGTGGAGTACCTAATATTCTCTCTCTCTCTCTCTCTCTCGTATTTAGTACAGGGTCTCCAGGGTCTCACTGCACAGATCAGACTCCTAGTGAGCCTCCTATTTTCAGCCTCCCAAGCGCTGGGATTATAGATGCATGCCACCGCACCCAGTCTCAATCGCCCGGGGGTGGGGGGGACCAGCACTGCACCCTGGGCGTCAAGTTTAGCCCCTGCATCTGCCTATGCAGGTGCCTTAATCCACTGAGCTATCTCACCAGCCCTTGCTTTTCTCTTATTATTTTAAGAAATCCTTTTTTCTTCTGTTAGCTCCCCGATTTTCACTGTAGAAAATGAATAGAAGCCTGAAAAGCACTTGCAGCTTGAGTTCTGTGGAAGTGTTGTCAGCATTTTACCATAAATCTACCTAGATGTTTCTACATTCCGGCACTTTAGGGACAATTTTCTGTTTTACCATTTAAACTGTAATAATGTCATACCCAGCTTTTGTAACTCAGGTGCATGGTTTGCACATCTTTATTATATGTTAAGGACTAAGTTTGCACAATAGCATTTTGGATAGTTACCTTGACACACATTCATTTATTCAAAGGGTGCTAGAGGAGTCATTCCAGGTTTCACTCAGGGCTGCGTGGCAGGTCAGTGTTGTCCCCTTTGCTCCGTGGTCTGGTCTGTGTGCTGATAACCTGGGTTTGTATCTATCTCTGATGTTCATTGGTCCAGCGCCTAAAGCTTACACAGGCCAAGCTTGTGCTTCGTGTTTACTTTTTCCCAGGTCGGTTTCCATGGTTCCTCGTGGAGTTTTTTAATACCTCTTGTGAGCCAGCAGCCCTCATAAACAAACCGCTTTGTTGAGACTGGGAGTATTAGTACTGGCACAAGTTGCTAGCTGGACCCGCCGCTGCAGGCGTCCCGAGGCCGTGGGGTGGTCCAGCTGCACCTCCGTTCTGCACACAGACCTGTGTGTAGCTCTGTGAGGCGCTGTTTTTCTTCCTCCCTCCCTTCTACATGGGCTGCTGGTGGCAAAAGTCTGTTTAAGATGGATCAGTTTGAATCCTAAATTTTAAGAGTGACTTTGAGGGCTGTTCTATTAGCAACTGGACCCTGCAGTGTTGGGGTGAGTGAGGAGAAGGAGCTGAGATTTTGGAGGGGCAGCAGGCACCCTGGAACTTATAAGTCAGTGACCCTGACAGGCACTCCCCAGGGAACCTTTTGGTTCTCACAAAAGAAAAAATGGCAGGAGGCCCACTGAAGGACTCACACTGATATGGGAATTCCCAGTGGCCCAACTGAGCCTGCAGTTTGGAAGTTCATTCCTCTGGATGCGTATGGCAGCATTTCTTGTGGGGAGGGAAGTCCACCATGATGGGGAAGGAGAAGCAGCTGACATTTAATGTCCAGAGACCCCATGACTTGTAGGTCAATCCACAGCAACAAAGAATCTTTTTTTTCCTAAAATGCATGCATGACCTGTTTAAGCAGGTGTGTGCCACCCCATCAGGTCTCGGTGGAGGGCTCAGCATGCATGGGGGTGGAGCCAGCCAGGCATGTGGTGATGGGGATAGAACGCAGTCCCCGCGCTTGCCTAAGCAGGCACTTAGCCTGCTGAGCTATCTTGCCGGCCCTCCAGTGCCTCTACAAGCTGTCTACTTCTCTCTCTTCATTTTCCATAGAACTTCTGCACAGCTGAGGGATCTTCGTCTACGTGTGGGGATTTGTGTAAGGGAACACTAGTATGAGACTTTTGAAGACCAATTCTCTCTCCTTCTATACTTGGCCCGCATAGCATGAGTCATTTTTTCTGGTAAAAGCCTGTTGTGTTGTTTGTCTTGTAGACCAGCTGTGGAAAGGGTGGAAACCATCCAGCCCCGTCCAGCTGTTAGCTCAGCCATCCTCAGGGGAAGGATGCTTTGCCAAAAGAATCTCGGAAAAGTCCAGAGAGAGGGAGTTTCAGGGAACACTGACTCAAGCTGAAGGGTTGTTTCCAGGCCATTTTATTCCCTAACGTGTGGGAGGAGTTGACCTCAGTCATAATTGGTCTGTGAATGGCGGAGCTGCAGGGGGCCTGGGAGCCATCTGGCCTGGTGTTTTGTGTGCTGCATTCTAAACAAGAGGTTCAGAGACTTTCCTGAGAACACAGAATCAGGTGGAGATGGAAATGGGTACCCAAACCAAACCTTTCGGGTCCTCCTAAAGCACTCTTTCTACTGCACCAGCAGGGTCCGTGTTGTATTCACTAGTGAGGCTTTCTTGACTTTCTTCCTGTAAGGTTCCCCATTCCTACCAAGGCATTCCATCATTCAAATACTCAAACTTCCCCACTTGGCTGAGGCTTGGTTTCTTGGATTAGAGAAGCAATCTTTTAAGGCCCTGAGGCAAATGCACCTTCTTAGTGCTGCAGTAAGCAGTTATTGTCAGTCTTGAAAAAAAGAAAATCAGGAGCATTGCTTTACATGTCTTTTGGGGAGAAAAGTACTCAAATGAGCTGTTTGGTAACAAATTTGAACATGGGGAGGTCACATGTGTTCTCCAGAGGGACTCGGCAGAGTATCTGTTTGCCTGTTCTCGTAACAGCGTGCTAAGATCACTAGTCTGCATGCTTGGTCTTTCTTAGAAAGAAAATGTTGTGAGGTTTTTTGTCCTTCCTAGACGTTCTGCAGCTCTCCTAAGGTCAAACCAAGAAGGACGGTGGGATTGTAGGGGGTGATAGGGCGTATCTGCCTAATGGAAGACGTGCTCAGAGGCGAACCTCTCAGCATACCTGGGCTCCACTTCCAGGGGAAGATTAGGAACCCGATCTCAGTTGTGAAAGATGTGACTCCTGCTCAGAAGCAGAGTGCGGAAACTTGGAGTGTGTGAGGGCGTCCCCTCACCCAGAGCAACCCATCTCGTACCTCTGCGCTGCTGTCAGGGACCCTCAGCTGCCCTGTTGGCAGTGATCTCGTTTTTCACTTTGACTATTTTGGGATTTGGGGGCATTTTTTGCTAGCAGTTTCACTGAAGCAGGGACTTAGAAATCCTCCTCCAGTTTAACTCTGACCAGTGCCCTCATAAAAGTTTAGGTGGGAGGTTTGCATATAAATTATAATTACGGGTTAAAACAGGAGAGCTCTGAGGGGTGACATGGATTTGGTCCAATTTAATGATTTAGGGGAGAATTGGGGGAGTGAGGCAGAAGTACTGAGACTGAAGATGAAGGCCTGGTTTACAAAAAAGGGGAGAGGAAATTTTGGCGGTTACAAATTTGGGACCTGAACATTGAGCCCCGTGGTAGGCAAATGGGCCAACTGGAAGGTTTATGGGATTCACTAAGAAAAAAATGCTACTTCATAAACCTTATCTTTTATATATATATATATATATATATATATATATATATATATATATATATATATATAGTAGATAGGTCAACAAATGTCTAATATTATGCCTCATTCCTAGCATATGATAAAAACAGTAAAACAGCTAGCATTTATTAAGCTGCCATTGTGTGGAAGAAAGGATTCTAAGTGGATTGGGAAACATCCCATTCTGCTTATTTGGGGAGTGTCCCAGTTATTTTTCTCTTGTTGCTGGGACAAAATACCCAACACCCAAAGCTGAAGAAGGAAAGGTTTATTTAGCTCACAGTGAGTGGAAGTTTCAGTGAGTCAGAGCAGCACATGGCAGAGGGCAGCAGTTCATGGGGGCAGAAAACAGCAAAGGGCAAAGGGAGGAGCAGCAGCTGCGACAGCTAGCAGGCCTCTCTCCCCTCCTTACGTTGTATTCAGGCTATCTGTGACAGGGCAGGTATAGTGCTCACACCCATAATCCCAGCGTTGGATCACAAATTAATCACAAACTAGAAGCAGCCCCAATGACTGTATGAGGCTTTGGGGGGACACCTAGACACAAACCATAGCAAGGGGTTCGGGTAGCGGGCTAGTGCACCTGACTTTGACTTCTTTGTGTAAAATGCTGGAACTTGCTTTTCCCCATCTCTCATTCTGAAGTGAACGGCTTAGCTTGAGGCTGGCAGCGTGGCGCGACAGGGCTATCAGGGGGCTGCTCGCACCTCACTGCTTCATCATATTCTGCTCTGGGAAGGCATGGAGCTTTCAGGACCTCAGGGCATCTAGGGGTAGAAGAGGCTTCATTCCTTCTGCTGGGTGAGTTTCGTAAGCCAGAGAAGCAGGCAGGAGCAGAGTCAGTGGCTGCGGTTGCTGATTGGCTGGCGGAGGTCGCGAAGAGCATGAGCCGTGGAGAGGAAGCAGCCTTCTTATTTGTAGCCCACGAGTGTCTTCTCAGCTGATTTTCACCCGTCACAGGACTAGGTCCCATCTATAGTAGAGTAGCTGTGAAGTCATTCTCTATTCACTTCAATTTTGAACAAAAGATTGGTTCTCCATTTTCATATGGGGTGGAAAGCATGTGTGATTTGACTAGGGTTATTGCTAATAATTATAGGGCTGACTTAGAATTCATTTGCTCCTTGGTACTCTTAAGAGTTTTGGTACCCAGATCCCCCATGGTTACCCAAGTCTACAGATGCTCAAGTCCCTTATACAGCATGAGTTCACATTTGAACATAACTTATGCATCCCTTCTTACGTACTTGAAATCATCTGATGGTTGATGATATAGGTGCTATGGAAAGATTTGGTGTTGTTTAGTGTTTGGGAATAAGGACAAGGAGGAAGTCTGTACACAGTCAGTTCCGATGCAGGTTTTATTCAAGCATTTTCAGTCTGTGGTTGGTTGAATCTGCTGATGTAGCATCTGCAGCTGGGTGTGGTGTCTGAGTCACATGCCCACTGGGGACAACATCATGTGACCTGGCTCAAGGCCCCTGTGTGTGCAGGCTGTCATCCTGCAGAGGTGAGGCACATATGTGAGGTCGAGCAGAGCAGGGGAGGAGGAGACAGTGAGGCAGGATCTGTGGGTTCTGCAGGGCTCCTATTGCTCTTATCTGGGGTGAAGGAGCAGCACCTCCTGGCAGTGAGTCATTGTCCATATGCTCTCACAAGACAGGAGTACCTTGTGCTTCGGAAGTGTTTCCTTCTATTCCAGTGTGCCGTTCCAGGATGAGATGATCTCGGTAGTGCATGGGACATAATTGGTTCAAGAATAAAGCATAGATTTCTATGAGGGGCTTTTTTTTTTTTCTTGAGAACTTCATGTCTTGGGGACTGTCTTGTTGCTGGGGACAAATACATATGCATGAGTTAAAGGAGGGACTATTCAGCTTCTGTCCCAGTAGGTAGAGCTTTCAGCCCACAGTCAGCTGGTTGCCAGGCAAGGTGGTGGCCTGGCAAAGGGGAAAGAGCTCCAGGAATGGCAGAGAGAAAACAGCACAGCTTCTTCACCCTTCCCGTTCTTATTCCAACCAGGTCACAAGGCCGTTCACCCACGGGGATCTTCCCTCTCCAGTAAGCCCACTGTCCACACCCAGAGCTATGCTCACCCAACCCATCAGTGCACTGCTCCAGTGTCATACCCACGCTCCAGCCACCTCCCCAAAGCCCCACTATGAGCACATGAGACTCTGGGGAGACAGCTAAAGGGAAGCCATAATGCTTATGACCTTTCATTTTCTGTAATGAGTATCTTTGAAATTGGACCTTAACTCGAAGGCCGAACTGCTCAGTCACAAACCATGTGCCCTGTGAGGTGATTCCATGCAGATCACCCATGTGAGCCTCTGCAGTGTCTCATAAAGGGACACTCATGTTCAGTTTCGCTTGTCACAGAACCTATAAAGAACTCACTCTTCAACTCAGAGTTTATGTACCACTTTGGACCTTAGTTTTCAAGTTACAAGGGCCAGGTTGGCCTAGGCCAATGACTGGGAACCTTTTAGAGATGAAGGCCAAACTGCAACCTCATACCTACTTATTTATCACAAAGTGCCAATGCCACAATTAAGCCCCAGTGCTGAGGTTTTAGCTCAGGAAAAAAGAAAAAAGAAAAACTCATACATTAATATCTTTTGTCTTAAAAAGAAAAATACAGTATCTTGTGCACAGTGAGTCTGCCCCCACGAGCCTGGACAACTTCCGGGCTTCCTGCAAGCTGCCTGAGTCTGTGGCTTGCAGGCTGCTGCTGTAATCCAAAGTATTTGTGGAATACCAAATGTCAGTCTTTAGTTCTTAGAGGGTTGAGGCCAAGAGGGTGCGGACAGTGACTGTTATAGTTTACATCTCCTGGACCCATGATGGGTACGGAGGATGCTTTCTATTGAAGAGAGTAGACAGAATAGGGAAGAGAAGTTTGTATCTGGAAATCTACAGATTTACTTAGAGGGTGAGAATCTAAAACATGAACAACTGTAAATTGAAGGATAAAGGACAGAAAAGAGGATATCAACAAGGGCTGCAACACCAACCAGGAGTAGCCTCTTGAGGTGAACTGGAAGATAGTAAGTAAGGACTTTCCATCTAATTGAACTCTGACTGGGAGTTTGGCCTTACACTGTATTATGTTGGAGGCTCTTAAGTGTATGAGGTTACAGGGGAAGGGGGTAAAAAAAAAAAAAAGAATTAAGATTTGCTGTGTGCATGTACCAACTCCCCATGAGGAATGTAGCCATTACGATATACTGCAAACATGTACTAATAAAAAATAAAAATTGAAACAAAAACACAAATGTTTTGTTGGCTTTGGCATGCAGCAGGCAGAAAGCCCTGCTGTGTAGCCAGAAGATTGAGGGCAGAGTCTAGACTTAGTCTTGAAAGTACAGAATGGGAGAAGGAAGAATTGGCCAAGAAGACAGCAGCCGTCCTGGGTCCCAAGTCTCTGTAGCATCCCTCCCAGGGACATAAGCAAGGACAGCTGTAGATGGCAAGCAGTGAGCTCCAGCGAGGACTTTTGGTTTTGGTGAGGTTCAGCTGCCTGCTGGGGCAGAAGGCAGAAGCAAGAGCAGGACTCGAGATGGTTTGGTTTTCTCAGACCAAATCAAAGAAGCCTCCTTCAGCCATTGTGGATATTTCTGAGCAGCTCTGCTCTAAAAATTCCTCTTCCATTAATATGAAAAAATTGCCCTACTCTTGAGTCCCAGTTAAAATTCAAGGAGCATTTCTTTTGCATAACTAGGGATCTTAGCTCTGGATTTTGTGTGTTAGAGACTGGGAGCCTAGGGCTGTGCTGGAAGTGTCTGGGACCCTCTACTCCACCGTGTCTACCCTCTGCACAATTGTCAGTCTTGAGTGGACCAGTTGCAGGGCTGGGGAGATGGCTCAGGGGCACAAGGCCTGCCTGGCAAGCATGAGGGCCTGAGTTTAATCCCCCCACCACACACACAGAAAAAGTTTCAGTAATGGTTTGAAAGAATCAGTGCTGTGTAAACCACCTGCACTGAACATGAAAGGTGATATATTACTCTCTCTCTCTCTCTCTCTCTCTCTCTCTATATATATATATATATATATATATATATATATATATATATATTTTTTTTTTTTTTTTTTTTTTTTTTTTTTTTTTTTTTTTTAATTTTTATTCCTGAGGGGACTGGTTGGATACCCTCAGGCCATGGAAGTTGAGGTACTCTATTAGGCAAGACTCTAGTTCGGTTTTAGAAGGAATTAAAGGGAACATTTTGGAGACATTTGCAGTGGCAGCTGCCCAGAGCCAAGAAGCAAACAGATGAGATTTGTTGGCGTTAGCTTACGAGATCTATTGCGTTTCCTTTGCCGCAGCAGCTACCACCAGGTTAATGTTCCCTTCAACTCATTAGTGGATGTGTTTGTATTGGGGGTGGACATTCCTTCAAAGAAGCAGAGGGTTCACATTAAATAATAAAAACTGCAATGGGTCATTTAGGAATGAACTGCATTCAGAAGAAGGGCATCTTTACTTATTTTATGAAGAAAAATTGTGTAGTTTTAAGGGAATTAGTATTGGTGCATGACCCTGGAGGGGAACATTGTCTATATGAATTCAAAGGACCATGAAACTACTGAGGGTATAAAATATGTGTGTGTGTGTGTGTGTGTGTGTGTGTGTGTGTGTGTGTAGTGCTGGGAATCAAACCCAGTGCCTTCTGCATGTAAGGTAAACAACTCTACCACTGAGCTACATCCTCAGCCCTGAATTCATATTCATATAATAAGTAAGTTAAGGCAGCCTTTTAAAAAAATCTTATCGTCCTTGGTGATTTGGAACAAAATTAAGCAGAAATTATAAGGATGTCACCTCCGTCCTCTGTCTCCACACACGCACCACCACCCCGTCCCCAACATTTTGCCACAAAGTGGTCTGTTAGTTACAGTGAGTAGACCCTGCTGCGCCATTATCCCCCAAGATCCATAGTTTGCACTTAGGTTTCATCTTCGCGTTTTGCGTGGTGTGGGTTTGGGCAAATGTATAATGACCCGTATCCACCATTAGTTTCTTTCTTCTTTTCATACTAACTTTTATCAGTGCACCTCTGAAGTACATAATGATTGCATTCACCCTGGGAAGCTGGTCATGTACTTACCACATCTTCATTCTTTATGCATCTTTTACACACCCAGTAGTTCCACAGTCCTAAGTGTCTACCTACTGCCCCTCCCCAGAGTAACTCTTTACAAAGTCTAGAATATACCCTGTGGGTGGGTTCATTTTAAGATTTCTTTAATTAGCATATAGCATCCATCCATGTCTTTATAATTAGGTTTAAGTATTTTTTAATACATAGAGAACAGCACATCTGAATACAGATATTTCTCATTTCATGACCTATTGGTTTAACTACTGTTCAGACTTAGAATCCACTGCTCAGACTTATGAATCCCATTCAGACTGACAACTCAGGGACAGGAGCAGAGGTGCCGCCTGAGGGGCACTTCCTCCATAGCCCACTGCTGGGATTGTTGCTGATTCTACTGTACAGGCCGGTACTGTAGTTTTATATTTTGTTGTACATCGTGGCATTGCATGTATGAGTGACACAAATAAAACAAAATCATAAATTCGGGGTTTCCCTTACCATTTCTTTGTTCTGGATAATGTACATCTTACATACAGTTCTTTACTTAGTGACCTATTCACTTAATGACCCAGTCTCAGGACCAGAACTCCATTGAGAGGTGAGGCACATCTGCACTACAAACCAGAGTCTGCCTGTTTGGGGACAGGACTGTTGCTGAAAGACAAGTCCTGTTATTGCCGTGAAATTTCTGTAGAACAAATAGCACTCTACCAAAGCAAAAAAAAAAAAATCCAAGAAACAACTCCTCCCCACAAGCTCTCACCTCTTTTGCAATAAAAAAGTGCTCAAGGTTCAGCTTTTTTGTAATTCGGAGAAATGAAATACGCAGCACACAGAAGAACCATGTGTTTGGCTAGAGGGAAGATGTTGGTTATAGAGTGAATCTGAGGCATGTCTTCTAAATTATTTCTTGTTGCCTTGCCCCACCACAGTCCCTACTTCTGTGGCTCCAGTGTATAGTGCTCTGAGCTCCAGGCAAGGGTTCCAGCTGAGATTTTCTCCTGAGACCCATAGTGAAAAAGGTTCCATTTCCAGACAGCAGGGCTGGGGACTTGGCTGTCTAGGGAGTGGGGACTGGACTCTCTGCTGACTGCAGGGTGCCCTTGGCCTGAATCCCCTTTCTTGCCACCCCTTTCACTGTCCAGGATAGGGGTCACGCAGCAAATAAACCCACAGCGCAGCAAGAGATCATTTTACCTCCTCCTTCTCCCAAGTAGGAAACTTTCTGTAGCTCCGTTTTATGTCGCCTGCCTGGAATATTTTAGAAAATTACAGGGTTTTGTAGCTGAATAGATGGTTACCCATGAGCTATAAATATTCACGTGTGATTACTTCTATCTCTTCTGGGTGGACTTAAATCTTGGAGCCACGGAGTCCCCTCCCTTCTGCAACAGCCTTTGTGATGGAGGAGGCTGTGTGAGGAGGTTGTGGGTATGTGACTGGCCATGGCTCAGGCAGGATCATGGGGAGCATTCATGACGTTCTCCTCAAGGTCCGCCGATCAAAGAAAGGGGACAGATGACTGATCAACCCTAAAGTCTCCTCTAGCCTCCACACGTGCACTTGACAGGCCAAGAAACTGCACGTAGAAGGGTGGAGTGCAGGGGTGGGCATGGAATCTGCTGCTTTGCCTGCAGGCAGCAAAGCTAACTTGGAATGTGCTTGGTAAGGCCCATGGATGACGGGAGACAGGAATCTGGTCTGGAGAAAGTCCTTTTTACATAGCTTCCCTTTCTCCGTCTTTCTGCCCAACCCTTGCCCAACACAGGGCTTTACCCAGAGCACCACTCCTGTGTGTGTGGTCAGGGTGCGTCTCATGGAAAAGTAGCGTGCGAAGATGACTCAGTGGCTCCTGGACACCAGTGTTCTGAGCACTAGTGTCATGAACCCTTCGTTTTCTTCTCACCGTATTCCCTTCACTCACTGTGGAGAAATTCCTGGCACGGTTCTCAGCAATAGATCACTCCGCCGCTCCACCTGGCGGGCTGCATTGGACAATTTGTTACCGACCTGCAAACATAACTTTAAACGCTTCACAGATATGGTGATTTTTTTAAACAAACTAATCATTTCTGCTAACTTATCTAATTTTCCATTGGATATCTGCCTTAAACCCTTAATCACATTTATTTATAGTTATTGGGAGACGTACTTTTTTTATTGCTTCACTGATATGAATAACATGACATCAAACCCCTGAAATTGACATAATCATGCAGAATACAGAGCTGAATACTGACTTCTTTGAAAAATATAAAATAAGCAAAGACAAGTGAAAATAGGCAAGTTTCCATTAAATAAATGAAAAAAAATTTAAAGGAAACTTTTCCTTTCCATGTCATTTAAAGAAGGGAAATTATCATTTTAAAAAATATTCAAGTTTATTAAACAAATTTAAAAATGAGTTCTAAAATGTTTACCTTTCATCAGCTTCAAGGTCTATGTTGCTGCCAAACTTTGCCTATAACTGAACTTTCAAGTCTGCTGACACCCGTTGAATCGATTCTACTCTGGATTCTAAGGTGTCGATTTCTTCTTGCAATTTTTTCTTTGCTTCTTCTAACATTTCTTGTGCTTCTTCTGGAGAATGGCTAATGAAAACATCGGCAATCTGATAAGGTATCATTAAGCATTCATCCTATGGGAGCCTGACGTCGCCACAGACATCCTCTTAATTGTGGAGCTGCTTTTTTTTTTTTAGCTCTGTTTCTTCCTTTAGCTCTGTGATTCTGCTTGCGTTCTGCACCAATTTTTCTATCTTTTGTTGATCTTCCAAAGTGACGTCAACGTCTCCTGCAGCCGCCTTCTTCATGGTGGCCGCCATCTTGGGTGGGAGACCTGTGTTTTAATGCACATTTGCATTTTGTTTGATCAAAAACGCTGTGAATAATCATAGATCCAGATGGGACTATGGCTGGATGCTCAGAAGGGGACAGATAAAAAGGTTTACATCTGAGTCATAGAATTTTAGAAGGCCTGATGATAAAATATTTAAGTAACATAGCAAGGAAAGGAGCATCAAAGAAAAGTGAAAACAGGTCAACCGAACAGACATTTATGCTAAGCTGTCTGGGAAAGAACACTTCAAGCTGTGTCTTTCTAGGGTTACTTTATAAAGAAATAGACTTCTTTCATTTCAGATGGTTCCCTGATGGGTAAAGAGGGACATAAAAAAGACTTTCTAGGAAAAAGAGTGTGAGAGATTGACAAGCTAGTAGAGAATGCCAGCACTATTGTTTTAATTGCATTGGATTTTTCTTGCTCTGTCTTAAAGAAGAGCTCTGTATAGACTACTAGCCAGTGAAGTATTAGGTGGATGACATGCATTATTTATTTTAGTCCTCCCAGCAGGAAGCCCATACTATTGTTAACCTGACTTTACAGGGGAAAGAAACCAAAGAGTAGAGGATGTGGTGTCTCACATATCTCTGGACAGCTGAGAGTCAGGATTCGAATTTGGGCCTATTTCCAAAGCTATGCTGCTGCAAGGCTACACTGAGTCGACTAGGATTACAATGAAAGTCTGACATATACAAAATAAAGTGGGGCCACAGGGAAGGTTATGAAATACATACAGGTCTTTAGATGATGGGAAGAAATGGTCTTGGCGTCATTCTTAAATTCTTCAAAGAGGTTGCTCAGTATCTTCATTGAAGCTGATGACAAACGTGGATGTGGCAGGGTGGGGATTTAACCGCCCTGGAAGGTTTCTTCCTATTGAGAGGTTTTGTGTGGAGCCTTCAACTCTTTAGCAGAAACACACATTCAGGGCAAGTGGATGTGCCCATCCTTCTTGCTGATGGACCACAGAAAGCTACACCAGGAGCCCCTTCCCCTTGTGACCCCAAGGTATGTCTACACTGTTAGTGGGGAGGACCTTGTGGTCTCAGTGCATGGACTGTCTGTATGTTGATCTGACTTTAAAGGCTGACTTCCATGAGGCTGAAAGCATATGTGATTTGGAACCTGGTGGACTCGGGTTGGAACCTCAGTCTTCCCTTTCATCAGCAGTGAAACTCTGAATCAAGTGCTGGATGGTCCCAAGTGCCAGTTTTCTCACCTCTCCAGAGAATCTCATTCTCTCTCTCTCCCCCCCCTTTTTTTTTTTTTTAATGGCTGGCTCAGCCTGCCCAGGGGGTGGGGCTGGCACAGCATGTGGTGCTCGGGATTGAACCTCAGTCTCTGCAGTTGCCTAAGCTTGCCTAAGCAGGTGCTTTAGTCTGCTGAACCATCTCACCAGACCATGCGTCCATGTGTGTGCACGCGCGTGTGTGTGTGTGTGTGTGTGTGTGTGTCTGTCTGTCTGTCTGTCTGTCTGTATCTCTGTCTCTCTCTCTCTGTTTCTCGGTCTGTCTTGGGCAGGGTCCCACTATGCAGCTCAGGCTCATAGTGATCCTCCTGTTTTCAGTCTCTCTGGTGCTGGGCGCAGTTACAGACCTGTACCATGCCCAGATTCCGTTGCCGGCTCAGTGCACCTGAGGGGCGGGGTCAGTGTGGCACATGGTACCAGGGATCCAACCCTGGTCCCTACATTTGCCTAAGCAAGCTCTTAGTCTGCTGAGCTATCTCTCTGGTCCTTCTTCTCTCTTACAAGAGATGTTTCCACCCATTTTCTGAAAATCTGAATTGTCACGCATTCAGGGCATCAGCGTCCTCAGTGAGCAGTGACTTTCTGTGTCTGCACTTGTTAAAATCTTGCTAAGCAGCTGGATTTAGAGGCTCAAAGACCTCTTCCCTGGGAGAAGCACTATGAGAAAATCCAGTCAATTGAAATAACAGAGTCCTAGATCAAGATTTGTCAATAGGGAACTGAAATATTGACTGTGGACTAAAAGTCAGTTTCACAAGATTGTTGTGATCACTGTGGAAAGAAAAGTCTATGAAAGTATTTTGTAAACCCATAAGGTTTGGTTAAAATGCTAGCCAGGATGACAAAATGTTATTATGCCACCGTCTCTGAAAGAGCTAAGCTAAAGTCGATCACGTTGCTGAAGTGTTTGCAGGATCCAGAAGGGCTCCTTCTCTGAAGCTCACTTTATTCCTGTCTTTGGTTTCTGGCCACTGGAACTATGGTCGCTCTCTCCCTCTGGCTGGCATGCGTGAGGCCCGAGCCCTGCACCTGCCCCTGCACCTGCAGTAGAATGCTGACCTCCATGCTGAGTCCCGGAGCCCACAGTTTCCAAGGAGACCCAGCTGGAACCATTTTGCTGGACTGAGTCACAGCACCGGGTCGGGACTGGTTGGGTAGTGCTTACGTTTGCTAAGTTCTTATGTGTGAGTGGGTGCTGAGGCTCAGTTCGTCCTTGCTTCTGGGCAGGTTTCCTTCTCCAGAGACGCTACAGTAGCACACTTGATAATAACTGAGAGGTCTTCAGGGTTGCCTATCATTAAGGCTAACGTGTTTCATAGCATGGTAATTACTACATCATCCAAAGTAGGGGGAGTTCGAGGAAGAGTGGCAGAGATAGAGAAGGCTTATTGTTGGTTATCTAAGGGATAGTCATGAAAACATTCATTAGTGCTGCTCAGGAGAAGGAAAACAGTGTCAGCAGATAGCCCAACCTGAGCAGCATTGCCTTGCCTGAGGATAGACTAAGATTCTGGAAGTTTACTGGAGCCAGCATTGTTGGCTAGAGTTGACCTTATTAGTTAGGGGACAGAACTGTGGTTTGGAAATAGAGGGCCTGTGAGTTTAACTCTTTTTGCCTTTTTTTTTGTTGTTGTTGTTCTGTATTATTCATTTCTCTTTTTGTTTCCTTAGTTTTGGTCTTCGAAAGAATTCTGCCCCAACACTTGGACATGATTTACCGTCAGTCTGGCCATAAATGTGCCTTCGGGGAACCACACGGGGAATCAGCTGCAGACCGATGGTTCCTCAGGAACCAGGAAATCTGGTCCTCATCTTACGCGCGCTTGTGTTCTGCCTCTTGCTGCTCAGAGTGTGCCCCAGATTAGCAGCTTCCCCTGGGGCCTGGTTAGAAGTGAAGGATCTGAGGCTCCACCTAGACCCAGGAATCGGAGCCAAGGTCTTAGATTCCCAAGTACTTCACATGCACCAGGCAGTGTGGGAAGCGCTGGCCCGCATGGCGGCCTTGGGCAAGGCGTGCGATCCTTTGGTCTCCCCACTCTTCTTAGTTTGCTTTCCTAGGGCCTACATTTAAGATTTGGCAGCTGTAAATCAATGAATTTTCCTCTGATGCTGGGCATCCTAGAGCCTCCAGGGACTTCGTAAGCATCTGACATTAAAGTGGTGCAGCATGGTGTGGGAAGAGGGCTGAGGAGTGGGAGTGAAACCTACTTTCAGTGGTTGAGACCGAAGCAAGCCCAGAATTACAGGTGGTGCTGAGGTTCTGTATGGCGATGCCATTCATTTGAAATTCCCAAGGGCGGGCTGGGGAGATAGCTCAGTAGAATAAGCGCTTGCCTGGCAAGTGCAAGGGCCTGAGTTCAATCCCTGGCACCACCAAAAAAAATAAATAAATAAAGTAAAATTCCCAGAGGGCAACTCTTAGAATGTGTGTGTCTCGATGACCAGGAATGTTTGTCACAGTGTTCTCTATTTTAAAATAATTTAAATACAATGAAATACAATGCAGATACAAATGAAGCCAAGCTATGGGTCTCAGCATGTACTGATGTAAAGAAGTAGAGAGAAGGCTGAAGCAGTGTGTGTCAGTATGGTATCATTTATTTATTTACTTATATATTTATCTGTTTATTTGGTACTGGGGATCCAACACAGGACCCTGCACTTTCAAGGCAGGCACTTATGCCGCTGAGTTCTCTCCCCAGCCCCCAGTATCATTCATTTATACCATGGGAGAATCATACATAAGCATTGGAAACATATGTGTTACAGAAGAATAAGAACTCAGGTAAGAATGGTAGACCCCAAGTTCAGGCTGATGGCCAGTGTTGAGAAAGTAGAGGGCGTATGGGTGGGCGCTTTAGTAATCTCTTTAGATATTTTATCTATTAAAGAGGAAGGGAGAGAGGAACAAAGGAGGGAGAAGAGGACAAAAAAATATTTCAGAGGAAAACATGGACAAAAAAAAGGCATGAGCCCCAGCATGCCGTGCCAGACCCACCTCCGGTGCATGCTGAGACTGAGATGGCAATTGAGACTGGGCATGGTGTTGCCTGCCTGGCACGTGCCTGTAATCCTAGTGCTTGGGAGGCTGAAAACAGGAGGATTATCACGAGTTTGATCTGTGTAGTGAGACCCTGTAGACCCTGTACTAAATACAGAAAAATAAATAATAAAAAGGAATGGATGCAGAATGTTCACAATACTATTCTTCATTCATCACAAAATTCCAGCTAACTCCTCATGGAACCTTGAGGCAAGCACATGGCATTTAGGAATGGCTACCTGACGTATTCCTGATGACCTTATGGGCCCAGCCATGTTTGGCCGTCTCTCACCTGCTCTTAGACACCTGTGCTCAGGTCCCGCAGTGCTGTCCCTCGGTTCTGACCTGGATGTTGCAGTCATGTTCTGTGTTTTCTGTGTGGGCAGAGCCCAGCGTTCTGATCCCTAGGGACCCAGCTTGCAGGGAGCTCTCCTCTACTGTCCGCCTCTCTCTAGAACGAGAGAATCTGTCGTAACCTCTCCTCATCCTAGTGCTTCACCTTCCCTTTCTGCATTCACCTTCATTTCATCACTGTTCTTTGGCCCGTGGTGGGACTTGATTACACACATCCACATGGACGTGTGAATCCCAAGAATTTTCAGTTTACCCCAGTTGTCACTAAATGAGACATTTTTGGTTTCACACCTGCTCGCTTCTCATGGAGTGTGACCAGGGATGATACTGCGTATCCTATAGCACACAGAGGGATCCCCAACACACACCTTGTAAGAAATTATCCAGCCCAGTATGGTACTAGTGCTAGGGGAGAAATCCTGCTTCGCAGGCCCTCAGATAACGAACACATCGGCATTGAGGAGGGAGGGTAGAGGGGTCTTCTGGTCCTTTAGGGAGGAATGGAGGAACAGGACTCCCAGGGACAATAAGGGACTGTCCCTTATTATGCTCAAGGCATGTTGGGAGCAGAGGAGTGATGACAGAGATGAAGGGACAGCTGGGGAGGAGCCAAGTCCAGACCGTGGGAGAACAGGAGGAAGGGGCCTGTGTTAGTTAGCTATCGGTTATTGTAACAAATGCCAGACTGAATGGGTTTATAAAGAGACAGAGCTGTTTGGGCTCAGAGTTTCGGGGTCTCAGTCTGGAACTTGCTGGCTCTCTTGCTTTGCACCTGTGCTAGGACATCATGGGAGTGGGCAGTGGCATCACACAGCCCCTCACCTCATGGCTCAGAAACAATGAGAGGAGGAAGAGACTGTGGCCCCACATGAAGAGGACTCCCCAGTGGAGACCTCCTTGGCTTTTAAAAGATTCTACTGCTTTCCAGTAGCACCACGGCTGGGCTGGGACTAAATCTTGAGCACAGGAGGCTAAAGATTTGAGAGACAATGGGTATCTAAACTAGGGCACTTCTTGGGAGTGTCTTTCCTTTGATCCTGTCCCCCTACTAGGATACCTCCCCCGTGCTGTAGAGCTATAGAACAACTTGTTCCAAGATAGTGCCCGTACAAGGCGTGGCAGGCTGTCACACAGGTCCTGGCTGGCCCAATAGATCATGGTGGCTGCATCAGGAAGCACCAGTAGAATCTGCTCATCCATGCACCCAGCCCACCGTGGAGCAGGCAGTAAAACAGTGATCGGAAGCTGCTCCATGCTAAGGTGGTATCCTAGCCAGACCTAGACAGCTAGCACTGTAAATCAGAGGCTTCACACATACCCGTGGTTGCTATATTTGTTTAGGAGTATGTTTGCAGAGTAAATAGCAGAACTTGACTAAGGAAAACTGACTTGTTCTTCCTTTGTTTCCTGCAGCACTTCTCAGAACTTCTGGATGAGTTTTCCCAGAATGTCCTGGGCCAGCTCCTGAATGACCCTTTCCTCTCAGAGAAGAGTGCATCCATGGATGTGGAGCCATCCCCGACATCCCCAGCGCCCCTCATCCAGGCTGAGCACAGCTACTCCCTGTGTGAGGAGCCCCCGGCCCAGTCCCCATTCACCCACGTGGCTCCCAGTGACAGCTTCAATGACGGTAAGAATTGGGAGCCAGGGCCATGCCTGGGACTGGATCTCTTTGTGAACTCCTTGAAGGGGTGAACGTGGGTTGTGTGATCATCAGCACCCATATTAGCCCAACTCTGCTGTACACAGGCCTGGTACAAGAGCTGAGGAAATTCTAAGAGCAGCAGGATGAGTTTCTTTGCTCTAGAATGTGTCCCTGGGAACCCGCTATCATTAAATCATAGTCATTACTTTCTCTGACCCTGTGGCTTGGGTGACAGAGCAGCCCTGTACAAATCAGGCTGCCTTTCACTTGATGGCTTCCGCCAGTCCAGGAAGACTGTTCCTGCAAGAGGTGGTGTTATTTCTGCCTGAGGAAGACTTTTCCTGACCATTCTGCCCTACAAAACTTGGGCATCCACTTAACTCATTTCCAGCATGTTTTATTGGCCCCGTGTCCGTGACTTTGGTGAACACTGCTAGATTTTTCTTGTTGGTTCCTTTTTCCTGTACATCAAGAATGCCTTGAGGTGTTTGTTGAAGGTCTAAGTTTTCAGTCCTTAGAAGTGCTAAGTAAGATGTTTTGACATTGTCCTACAGGCCTTTAATTGATATGTGACAAATGTTCCAAATGCCTAAGCCATACATCTTTTACTTACAGAACTATATTTTGTGTTCCTAGAGGGACGATCCACTGTTTTTAGTACTTTGACAACTGTATAGAGTTCTCTTCCTTACCCTTAGCCTAGCGTGTGACTTTTTGTGATGAATGGACATTGTGGGCCATGTTCACTAACTTGTCATCCTCTCACACTGACCAGAACGTTCTTCTTCCCTTTATCCAGCTGTGAGCACAGTAGCATGTTCTGTAGGTGACTGCTCCACAATTAGGTTCAAGGCCAGTGCCTGTATCTCCTTGAATACGGGATAAGGAGGGAGAACCTTTCTTCTGGTGGAAGTCTTAGATGGCCTACTGGCGCTGAAAGAAACTCTGGGACCAGGAGTTTCAGCTCTAGGACCAGGAAAAGATCCTATCTTGGAGCAGAGAAAATTTTTCATCTCGGCACTTTTTTTTTTTTTTTCTTTAAATAGGGTTACACTAATAAGAACCTCAGAAAGTGTAGCCTTCTGTGCTCAGTGGCAGGAAAGCCCCAATCTGAGTTCATTCTCTCTTTGTTTGACTTTGCTGGACCCTTAACCATCGGCTCCGCCCCTCCCCATCTGGAGCTGAGGTGCTTGGGGGATGCCTTCATCTTTCTTCTCTGTGGTTTCCTAGTTGTTTTGTTTTTGTTTTTGTTTTACCTCAGATCAAGAGAATAGGAAAAAGAGAAGCAAGAAGAAAAAATAGAACTAAAATAATTTGAGAACATAGAACTGTTAGGGTGGGGGCAAGACAAGATGTGTGTAAGAATATGTCCACCACATAGCATTTCAAAAAAATGATTTCTCCCATGCCCTATGTCCCCCGCCCCCTCTTCCACCTCTTTTTCTACTCTTCTTCATTCTTTTTTTAGGGAAGGGTGTACCAGGTGTTCAGTGTCTCACTACTAGATTGGATTTTTAGTGATCCACCTGTTTATAGCCTCCCAAGAGCTATGATTACAGGCATGTGCCACCATGCCCAGTCTCAATTGCTGGACTCATCTTGCCCTTCGGGCAGGGCTGGCATGGCAGGCCCGGGGATTGGACCCCATCCCCCTGCACCTGCTTACAAGCACTTTAATCTGTTGAGTT
The DNA here is from genome assembly GCA_004027915.1 of Capromys pilorides. Taxonomy (NCBI): domain Eukaryota; kingdom Metazoa; phylum Chordata; class Mammalia; order Rodentia; family Capromyidae; genus Capromys; species Capromys pilorides. The sequence goes on along the minus strand of PVKN010000146.1, from coordinate 18,777 downwards.
ATTTGGCTGGCCCTCTCCATTCTTATCAGCACATATTTGCCATACATAGTGGCATCATCCATCATAGGGCATCTGTACCTGTACTTAAAGTCTTAATCCTTCTTTTATTCACATTCCCCTCCTATCCCTTCCACCTTTCTTTCCCTCTTTGTTTCTATTTCTCCCTTATATCCTTTTTCTCATCCTGTTCCCTTCCTTCCCTTCCCCTCTCCCTCCTTGTTCCCCTTCCCACTTGAACATGCTCTTCCTACTTCCCAGCACCTGCCCTCCATCTTGCTCCTTATTTTTACCCTTTGGGTGTCTCAGCTGAGAGAAATGATGCAATATTTAACTGCACATGTCTAGTTTACTCCATTTAACATGAACGCCTTTTTCTTCTTCTCTTCTTCCTTCTTTCACTTCCTCTGCCACTCTGCTTCTCCTGTTTTCTCTCTTCTCCCTCCATTTCTTATTCAAATTGTCTTCAGGAATTCCTCAGTTTGGCCATAAGAATATGGTCAGTGTTATGACTGCAGTCTTTTCTCCTTCCCCTTGCAGCAGTCACTGTTACTATAACAATATGCTGGGAACAAGTTATCTGAAACCTATGACTTATTTATACCTGAAATTGTTCTATTGGATAGCTTTGACTATGGTTGGGGATGGGTGTGTGAAACTCTGGAAAGCAAAGTCACAGAAAAGGGGGAACCATCTCATTCCTCGTTCCTCACCACATGTGGGAGAGCTGGGGCAGCCAGCCTTCTTCTAAGCTTCAACTTGGGTCAATTTATAGGAAGCTCTGCCTTAGTTTTATTGTTTTAGGAGTGATGTTGTTAAAGAATGTTAATTTGATGAGCCGTTGGACTGAACTAGAATTTCTCCCAGTTCTAAGGTTCTCTGTGGGATGGTTCTTCCTAACATTTATATTTTCTATCTCCTATGGTCCCACCCTCCTGGATTATCTATTTTATTCCCAGAATTCTTTTGCTGCCTCTGTTTCCAGTCTGCTTTTGTGGAGTTCATTCCCAGTGTCTCATGTATTAGTTGTCTGTTGCTATATAATAAATCTTCTCCAAAATGAATGGATTGGAACACCATTTATCACCACTCCTGATTTCTGTGGGTCAGAACTTCAGCAGCGGCTCACCTACCCGGGTTTGGTTCAGGTTCACCCACTGAAGTCACGCGCTGCCTAAGGCTATCATCATCTCTAGATGCTTCCTGGATCAAGAGGTCACTTCCTTTGTGGCTCACTCACATAGCTGGCAGGATCGTGCTCAAGCACTGTGTTGGCCTCTTCATGGGGCTGCCCAGTTGTCACCACTGCACGGCAACTGGCATCCCCATCAGGGAGGGACTCACTTTAATACCTATTCTGACCTGGTCAGAGAAGTCACTCTTCTGGTCATGCTGGGCAAGACTGACTCATTTTAGTAGGGAGCTGTATGGGAAAAATATTAGGTAAGGTCATTTCATTTCTCACTGGTGGCCATCTTGGAAGCTGAGTACCACACCTCTCCTCAGGGTGATGCCTAGAAGGCAGCTTTCTCCTGCGTCTGAACTCCTCTACCTGGCCTTATCAGCACCTTACAATGCTACCATTTATTCACCAAGAAGCTCTTGGGTTCGTAAGTAAAGTGCTGAAGGAAATACAAAGAAAACATTTGTTCATTGCTCTCATAGAATTTAGGTATGCGGAGGAGATTGTAAATGTGCCCAACAGATTATAAAGATGTTGGACACAGGCCAACAGAAACCACTTAGGTTCTGGGCTCACACCTCATTTCAAATTTGACTTCCCCACTGAATAGGTGTGGGCAGAGTACTTAATTTTCCCAAGCTTCCTCACGTGTAAAATTAGGATGATGACAATTTTGTCTTCGTGTGTATTTCAGCGTGTAGCTCAGGATCTGGGAGATAGTATGGTGCTGTTCTTAGCTGCTGTTGGAATTGCTATTACTTAAAATCAAGATGATAACAATACTAATAATAATTTAAAGCCAGCTCCAGAAGGTCGAGTGGACCTTGAGTCTTTGTAGAGGAGGTCTCAGCGTACTAACCTGTTCAGCAGTGAAATGCAGCGGACCCTTGCTCTTCAGCTAGCCAGTTTTCCTGTTTTGTTAGTTTGTTCTTCCTATGTCAGTTCAGCTCACTGGACCCGCCTGAGACTTGATTCTCCTTGAGTGCAGGGATCGCGTGTCTGAAAGCTGGGATGAGCTGGCTTCCTACACCAACGCATAGAATGTTTCCTTAGATTGTAGGGTGCTTGCGCAGTGGTACAGAATGAGTATAGCAAACATTTCAAGAAGTTTGTGACTCACTTGTTCATAGTATCTCTCCATTATAAAATCTCAGCTAGAGCTGGGAAGATGGCTTGGCAGCATGAGTGCCTGCTTGGCAAGCGAAAGGACCCTAGTTCAATCCCTGATACTGTATACTGTGCCAGCTCGGAAGCGTGGACACACCTTGCTGACCCAGAATCCCAGCACTGGGGAGTCTGAGACAGGATGGCCAGTATGAGTCTGAGCTGTGTAGCGAGACCCTAAATGAAGAGTGAGAGAGAGAGGGACAGAGAGAGGGGGAGAGAGAGAATTTTTTAAAAATTAAAAATATAATCTCATCTGGCTCCCCACTATTCTCTAGAATGAAGCTGACCTCTCACGCATGGCTGCTGAGAGTGTCTGCTGGCTGCCATTATGGGCACCCTTTCCCGCCTTGTTCCACTGCTGTCCCTGGGCCGTTCCTCTCCCGGCCTCTTCTTCCACTCCTGCCTCTATGCTCATGGCCTTCTCGGCAGTGCTGCTCCCCTGTGTTCATCAAAGTCCCCTCACCACTAAAGCTTTCATCAGTCTCCCTCAATAGCTGACTCTTCCAGCTAGAAGGCATCACCCTCTGTCACATTTCCATATGACTTGCTGTTACACACTGATGCTGTCTCCGTGGTCCTTCTGTTGCAGCCATCGAAGTACTTGTGGCATCTTCTCTCCATTTTGAGCTGAAGGAGTCAAGCAGAATTCTCAGTCTCTGACCCTTAGCCTGGCACTTGGCACTTTGAAGGTGTCTGACAGACATTTATTCCATTGAGCTGACTCCCAACAGTTGGTAAGGGAGCAGGGACAGAAAATTAAGCATGTCCCTTGTCTGGTGATGGCATGACGGAGTGTCTGTCTGCTGTCCTGCACACTGCACGTCACATGTTCTGCACCATCTCTGCCCATGCAGACACACTGGACACTGTATATGATCGGAGTGACATTCCTTGGCTGATGACGATTGTTAGCTACAGGTCAAGGACAGTGCCAAATAGAAAGTAGGTGTTTTATAAATTCATTGTGGCTCCTTTTAAAATTAATTCCATAGCTAGTTTTAGACCCCTGCCTTATAAATGTGTCCATGCCATACATCAAAATAAATCAGAGAAAGGGATAGGGAGTTGCCAGGGAAAAGGAGAGAGAGAGAGAGAGAGAGAGAGAGAGAGAGAGAGAGAGAGAGCCAGCTAAATTTGAATTTGGATAGGCAGGGAGGACTTTACATGGAAGGGAACATCTGATGTCTGTCTCAGAAAGAAGCTTCTAGGAAGAGCCAACAGCCAGTGAAAAGGTCCTGGAGCATAAGTGTGGTCAGGATATATAGACCCATGTGGTATGAAGATAAGCAATGCCTGGAGGAATCAGCCAGTACAGAATATGTGAGTCGGAAGTGGACTAACCAGGCACGGCAGACTCACTTTTCTCATTGGTTCCATGCTTGTTTTTTGTCGAGTAGCTGTTGGGTGAGGCGCTACCTATGATGCAGTGGAATCCTGCACTGAAGCTTAGATTCTGCCTCTGAGAAGCCCAGAGTCTGGTGAGAATGGCAAGTGTTCAAGCACCTGCATCAGAGCATGAGCCACATCCCAAGAGAAACTGAACAGTGTAAGTTTCTAGAAGAGGGGCCGTGCCATTGAAGGTTACAGGAGCAAGTGCCTGAGTATGCCAGAGTTTTGTCTGCGTCTCGGAGCACTGCCCAGAGTTTATGGCACAGAGATGACTGCAAGGAGACAAAAAAAAAAGCAGAGGCTGGTCCACTGATTCTTTGCAACATGACCCCTTCTGAAACAACTACAAATGTACAGGTCCCCAAAAGTTCAGAGTTCCCACTTCTTCTATGATGTCATTATTTACTTTTTCTTGTTTTATTTCAGTTAATTTAAATGCAACACAATGGAGTCATGGGTAATAGCTTAGAGTGCAGAGAGATATCCGTAGATCTTTTGCAGGAAGTTTTTCTCATCAAGAGGCCAAAGCACACACTCCGTTTCCCAATTGATGCCTCCTCCTGTGTGTAGACCCTGAGCTGCCACAGGCTCCACAGGTCAGGTGCCAAGGGTAGGCACATGGCGTTGCAGAGATTTTGCAAAGTGTTTTTGGTCCACGGTGCACCTTGGCCACAGTAGCTGTGTCTTCAGGGGCACAAGCTGCTTTCCTGTGCTGGCCAGGGCATTTTTATAAGCAGGGAAACATAAACATGGGGCAAGAGCTGCTTGAGGTGTATGGCTTCCGGTGAGTGTGAGTGAATGGATGAGGATGCGCCTTGCAAAACCTTAGCTTAGCTTCGCTTATTTTTGTAAGACTTGAGGGTGGGCAAATATTGAGACTAGAAGCATCTTATTCCTCTGAGCTCTAGCTTTCATCCTCCTCTGTCCCTCCCAAGTCTAAAGATTCTGGCAAAGCAGAAAACCACTGTGACAGGGAAGTCTGACTGTTCTTCAGGCAACATCTAAATCTGTAGCGTTTTGGAGTGTGGTTGCTTCCAATAGCGCTAATATTCTTTACCTCTCAAAAGCAGCCTACGGAAAGCTAGCAGTCCTTGTCTCTGTTGGTAAAAAGTGAAGTTTTTGTTATGCTTGAGGAAAGGCTATGATTCAGATACTGTTGCCCAGTCTTACTTAGATGAATCCAACCCTCTGTATTCTAGGTCTGAAAAACATGAAGAAACCATTAAGGAGAGACTTTGTACTGGAGTGTTTCTTCTTCTCTCCTTCCTCTGTCATGTCTCTCCTTCCCACCTCACTTTCCTCTTTCCTATTCTTCCTCCTTCTTTTCTTTCTCTCTCCCTTGACTGTTGCCTTCGTCTGAGCCCAGAGTGCCCATGTAGGGCAAACGCAGAAGCACGTAGCCTGTCATTCCATCACAGGATCCCAAGGTGGTCTGCGGATTACTAAAATTGTGTACAGGATTATGTGTTGTCTCTATTTGTTGACCTTTCTGGTGGGAGGGAGGCTTTGGGCCTTTTTTTAGACTCCCAGAGAAGATTCTTTGGCCCCTAAAAGGTTAAGAAGCGCTGGTCTAAGACTATAGAGAGGTCATCTGTCTCCAGGATGACTTTGACAGCAAGCAGGCTTCTCTGAGATGCTAGAGTTAAGAACTCCGTGTGGAGCGGTGATCACAGGGACTAGGAATGTGGCCCCGCCCCTCACAACCACTGAGCCGCAGCCTCATCCTGCGTGTGCCTCTTGGTTCCTACAACTTTCCAGTTGTTCAGGATGGGGACCACGTGTGTCCTGCGCGCATGCAGACCCCTGCTACAGCATTAATGCGCATTCACTTGTGCTGCTGAAGAAGGATCCACAGAGTGCTGCACGAGGGCCATTCAGGGGGAGCCAGACATGGTCCCCATGATGATAGGAGAACAAAGTTAAAAACCCCATGAAAGAGCAATAGCCCTAGGTGAAGCGGAGTCAGATGGAAGTAGAGCAATTGCACTGCACACAAATCGCGCTGCCCCAGGTCTCCAGGGGATGGGCTCGGGCTCGGAGTAGTGGCCACCTTCCTTTGGAGGAGTCTCTCTGAACGTCTCAGGCTGGCAGGAGCCCAGGGCTGCCAAGTGTGCTGACCTCAAATGAATCCCCTGCATCGGTGAAGCGCTTTTCACAGTGGGGAGCTGAAGGTGAGCAGATAGTGTAAGTCATACGGGGTGAGGGGAGGCCAAGGAGCGGGGCTTTGATGGCAGGCCCGAGCACGCTGGGAGGGTGTTTGAGGACACGCAGAAGGGCAAAATGGCCTGTGAGTGAGCAAGCGAGAGCAGGGATGGAGGAGTGCACAGCTGGCCTGGGAGACGCGGGAAGGGTGAGCGCGGATTCTGGAGTGGAGAAGCCCGCAGCAGGCTTAGCATAGGCTCCTGCGCGCTGGGAAAAAGGGTTCAGGGCTGAGTTACGGGTGCTTTAGGCTTCAGCTCTGCAGTGTGAGAGGGAGACGCGAACCTGAGGGGAAGCTGGACAGGTGAGAGGAGATACAGGCTGTGTCTTCCTCTCTTTAGCTTGAGCTGGTGACCAGAGCGTCAGTCTGGTTCAACTTAGAGGGGGCTGTGCTCGTGTGGTCATCATCTATGTGCGAACCAGGTCGTGTGCTGTGCATGTGTGCCCGGGAGGCTGCACAAAGGTCCTCGTTGTGGGGTGGCAGGGGGTGTAGGAGAACACAGGTGAAAAAAGAGAAGAATGCTTCCTCAACGAAGAAAGGTGAAACAATGGCCTCTTTGCCTCCCCATTGCAGTGCTGGAATGATAAATGAATGCAATGCTCAGGGAGGAATGATGGTACACGCCTACAACCCCAGCATTCCCAGAGGCTGAGGCAGGAGGATCCATGAATTCATGGCCAACCTGGTCTCTGTAGTGAGTTCAGTCCTCACCTCAGCTACATAGTGAGACTCTGTCTCAAAAAAAAAAAAAAAAAAAAAAACAAAACAGTGCTCAAAACCATAGTGGTTGAAGTTAACACTTCATAAATGTAGCTATATTGTAACCTCAAAGAAGACAAATAAAACACAGCTAAACAGTGTCCTGCACGGGAATCTGAGATATAAACGCAGACCACTCATTGCACACAGTGTTAATCTCAAGAAGTAAACTGCATGGATTGGAATCTGGACTCCGACAGTTACTAATAGTGTGATCTTGGGTGAGTTGCTTACCTTTCATATTTAAAACGGGAACAGTAATAACACCTGTGTCTTAGGAATTAAACGGTTGATACTTTTTCTGAGACAGGATCTTGCTGAATTGTCCAGGCTGGGCTTGAACTGGTGGAGGTTCTCCAGCCTTGGCCTCCCACTGTGCTGGAATGACAGGTGAGCAGTACCGTGCCTGGCTGAGTGAATGCTGGCCGAGCACTCAGAAGAGTTCCTGGCAAGTTATGAACAGCGAATAAATAGTAGTGATTAATTGTATCACCTTTAGGTAGATTGCACATGATTAGATATGTCGCTTACCAGATGGTCATAATAACAGTGCCAGGGAGAGCACTTCTGTAGACACAAGCATGTAAAGAACAGGTCATAAAGGAGCTATCAAGAGAGATCGTGTGGCTTCCACAGGACCATCTTACCGTCCCCTAATACCTGCTGTGTAACCAGTACTCTGTCTGTCAGAGTTATTGGGTTGCTCTCAAACAAAGGTTTTTCATCTCAGAAACACTGGATTAGAAGCCTGTCCTTAAATTAAACTGAAAAATTGAGAAGGAGCTAGCATTTTATTCTTCAGTAGCTGTTTAGGAGCTCAAGATAACATTAATGGAATAGCTATTATGGGCTGGAGATCCACGTAATCATTGCTGGCGTGATGCCATGTGTTAGGGTGTGAAGGTCACCCTGGGTTTGGGTGTGAGTCCTGGTCTGCCACATATGCCTGTGTATCTTTGGGCAAGTGTTTAGTCTCTTAGTTTCGTTGTCTATAAAGTGGGGCAAAGGCTAGTCCCTAACTTGGCTGCTTACACTTAGGCCTAAGTTAATTAATACATGCAAAGAACTTAGAACCATACCCCAGCACATAATAACTGCTTACATGAAGAGCTGACTTACTACTGTCTCCATTGCTTTCTTCTCATAGCTGGGACAAAATATCTGACATGCAAAACTAAGGAAGGAAAGGTTTATTTAGCTCACAGTTTGTGGAAGTTTCAGCTAGCTCCAAGGCAGAGTGGCACACGGCAGAGGACAGCAGATGGGAGCAGCAGCGGCAGTGGTAGCAGCAGAGGCAGAGAGCAAGCCTCTCTCCCTTACACCGCATCCCGGCTACCTGCCCCAGGGCAGATGGAGCGCTGACACCCACAGTCTCAGCAGCACTCGCACCCATATTGCTGGCATTACATCTTGAATTAATCACAACCTCTAGAAAGTCCGGCCCGTGACCACTTGAGGCTTTGGGGAGACAACTAGACACAAAGCAGAACAACTACCATGAATATCTTTCACACTACTCAAGACCAAGAGTCGTTTCTGGGGTACAGTACTCAGGAAGGGACCCTGAGCAGATAGGCATCCATGCCTGTGTTTTGGACTGTGTTTCAATGTGATTCTGACATTTTGGACTGAACTCTTCCCTGGCCTTCTAAGCCTCCAAAAACCATTTTTTGTTTTGTTTTGTTTCCTTTAACTCATTTTCATATGAGAAACTGGTCATGATTTATTAACACCTTTGAAAATCTTCAAAGCAAATGCTAAAAGAGTTAGATGCCCTGCCTGCCGTGCGAGCCCCACCTTTGGGGCACACCAAGATGGCGATAGAGACTGGGTGTGGTGGCGCACAACTGTAATCTCAGCTTGTGGGAGGCTGTAAATAGGTGGATCACTACAAGTCCAATCTAGTAGTGAGACCCTGAACACCCTGTAGACCCTTCCCTATAAAGAAAGAAAGGAAGGAAGGAAGACAGACAGACAGACAGACAGACAGACAGACAGACAGAAAGAAAGAAAGAAAGAAAGAAAGAAAGAAAGAAAGAAAGAAAGAAAGATAGAGAAAGAGAGAATGTTAGATAAGGTATGTCTATGAAAGCTTTCTCTTTATTTTAGACACACTATACAAATCATAAATGGCTGTCTGGATTTTTATCATTTAAGAGTTGTTTACCCTACGTGATTTTTCTTCTCAAGAGAGCGTACTTGTTCTTTCTGTACATTGTGTGTGCGTATCTACCACATATTCCCCCAGATAAGACCTAGCCTGAAAATAATCAGCCTTGACAATGGCAGCTGAAAACTCCCAGCTCCATCCACCTCCCCTTGCCTCCCCTGCCTTCCAGAGCAGCTGCTGAGCAAGAGCACAGTGACAAGACAGTAGCTCGTTCTCATTTCCTTGTACATAGGGTTAGGGTGATACTGAGATACCTTGTGTACTTACGACCTTTTACAGGAAGCCATTTCCATAAAATTAGATGAAACTTCGGTGGTTCTGTGTGTAGATGCCCGAATTTCCTGGGGAATCCTGTTCATCTGAAATGTAATTTAAAGGGCGTATAAATACTTTCAGGAAAACACTTTGTTTTTTTCAGTATTTGAGCTTCAGGATTCAGAGTTAGAGAACATAGTCTGTCTATTGGCTCTTAGTTTTTCATACTGCAGCTGGTTCCTGAAATGTGCAGGGATAATCATAGTTGTGGACATTTGGTGCCCCTACTGTTCATCTTGCCAAAGAAATGAAAACTACAAGTATAGGGCTGGTGAGATAGCTCAGCAATCTAAAGTGCTGGCTTAGGGAACCTTAGCCAAGTGCAGGGGCCGCAATTCGATTCCCAGCACCATGTGCTGTACCAGCCCCAATCCAAGGGTGGGCTGAACTAGCCACACACACACACACACACACACACACACACACACACACATACACACACATACACACACTCTAAAATAAAATAAAATAAAAATAACTATAAGTATAACATCATGTGGGAAAGTTACAATAGCTACTCCTGTTGTTCATTCTTTGTTAACCCCAATTCATAGAGCACATTTGTGATTTTATTTGCTCAGCTTTGATATTTATTTCTCTTGGGAACCTAATGCAAACCAGCACCCAGTAGTTCCAAATAAAAACTCTTTTCTCCAGTTTCATCTACCACTGGAATGCTGTTCTCACCAAACTATTTACAGGCTGACTTTCTTAAATTACTGTCATTGGTTTTATGAGGTAACTGCTAAGTTTAACAGACTATCTAAAAAGTATTTATTAATATGATTCACCATTGATTCTTAAAAGAACTGTTTTGGAAACCAATGCAGTTCCTAGTAGCAATAGATTGAGATGTAGTAGATTTGGTTTCTAATTCCTGCATTCAGCTCTCAGTATTGCTGCATAATAAACAAATCATGCCAAGCTTGAGGACTTTGACTAAGAATCGTTGTATCACTGTGTTTGCATGCCTGTGCCTAGCTAGGGTTTGGCTAGTCCATGTGGGTTTCAACGGGGTGACTCTGCTAGATACACTCATATTCCAAAAGTCAGCAGATTGTTAGCTGATATTGGCTAAGCTCTGCCATGGTGGCTTTGATCAATATGTTGGGGTTCAGTAGATTATTGAGACACTTCTTTCTCCTAGTGATGGCAACACTACAGGCATATAAGCCCACTCCCAGCAGGCACATCGCCTTAAGAAACTAACATGCCATTGGATAAACTAAGTCACATGACCAGAGAGAGGCGCTTCTAAAAGATTCTATGGAAAAAGACATAGATGGAGGGCGAGTGAAGACTTGAAGTGGGTAATGCAGCTTACCTGTGGGACTGGGAAGCAGTGACTTATTGAATCAAGGATCTTTAGCTATGGCCCTCGGGCCATTTGAGTTTCCGTCCAATCAAAGCCACCCTCTGATGTGAAGTAGGTGAGGCAGAAGCAGCCCTTGAGCATGTGTGATTACCCAGGGGTAGCAGCTTCCTAACACAGACAATTTATAAATACCATACAACACGAAGAATAAGAAAAAAAAAAAAAAAAAAAAAAAGCACACTTGTTCTGAGTGATTGTCCAGATATATGTTTACTATTTTGACATTTTTCTTTTATATTACATTCATTAATGGTATATTAGTATGCCCAGATTTTTCCTTATTATTGACCTGTAAACCTTTCCTTCCTTACTACAATAGTCTTACAAATGCTATAGAAAAGACTAAATATTCCCCTGCACAGAGGCACCCTTGTTCTTTAATATTTTGGTTATTTCTAGGGTTCTATGATTATAAATGATGTCCTAGAGAGCATGTTTATACTTAAGCCTTTACCCTCACGTTGAGTTGCTTCTTGTGGGCAATGGGAGAAGTGCCGGGACCTGTGTTCCCCTGCTAATTTCAGTGTGCTGAGGACCTGTGTGTCGGTTTCCCCTATAAAGTGATACTCTGAGGTTATATGATGGTCTTACACTGCTTTCAAACTCTGAAACACCTTTACAGACAGAGGATACATTGCTACCTGGGGGGGCTGCTTGTTTTCTTCCCAAAATCCCAGGGCTGGGGAGGCGGCTTCCTTTTGCAACTCAGGCGTCACTGCCTGCCCTGTGATCTCCGGGCTCCAAGAGAGCAGCACTCACACATCCCTGACCATTAAGGTCTGACCCTGTAAAGTTCTGACCCATTTCCCGAGAGTATATGTACTCGGAGGATGGCTTCCTAAGCACAGAGGAACCAACTCATGGGCCATCTTCATCTTACCTTCCAACTTCGCTTCTACTTTTCACATTTAGTTTTTGCTTTTCCTTTGTCTGCCTCGTGGATTAAATTCAGTCATGGTCCCCTTAGCTGCCCCTTCACCTTAGGCGGCCTTCTCTCGATTTCTTGGTGATGGCAGGGGACTTTTCTCTGGAATGTTCTCTTCCTGCACATCTCATCATGCACTGGGCCCGTATTGCATCTCGCTCTTGGCTGGCCTCTGCCAGGGGTAAATATTGTTCACTTTGTGCAAACATGAAATGCTGATTCCGGGAAGCAGAGGCACACATGCGTCGCGGTGCCATGGAGAATGTGTGAGCTTTGCTCTCTCTCTCCACCTCTCCTGGCTGGCAACCTTCTGCTCAGTGCCCAGCATGTCTTCCTTTCAGCAGACAGCCTTCTAGGTCTTTATTTCCTTGGGGGAGAACTCTTTCTCTTCCTTTGGCCCATAGGCCAGTTGCTTCTCTAAGCCGAGTTGAGGCTCCCTTCACAGCCAGCAGAATTCTGTGGCATTACAGTGTGGTCTCCCTCCTCTGGCCACCATCAAAGGGCCTTTTGTCCCGTGACACCCCCTCCTTTGCTAAGATGTCTCACACACCCCACTAGTGACAGAAATCCCCTCAGCATGCCATGGTGCTCAGCAGCCTGTAAACTCTCTCCAAAACAGAACATCGCATTGTACTTGCGGAACCTGTTCTCACAAGAAGGAAGCTGTTTATAAAATGTAGTTGTAGTAGTTGTTGACTTTAGCCTTTAGCGCCTGCGTTCACTGTGCCTTCAAATACCTGGCAGTTTTGAGTGATTTTCGTAAGAAAACTAGAGTCTCATTCTTGAGTGCGGATTCATAATGTCAACAGATGTGCTTCCCTGAACAATAATATGTCACTAAGCCCATGGGATGTGCATTTGAAATGTTTTTGCACAAGAGAGGGACATTGTGATTTATGTATACTTTTGACTAAAACTGGTATCAGGCCTGGGCTGTGGACCCTGGGAGCCGCTGACTTGTGTTTTCTTGCTCTGTCTGTGCCTGTCTACAGCCCGCTTGGCTTTCCTTTCCTGTCCTGAGGTACTAGCTTAGGAGTAATCGGAGTTCGTGGGCTTCCAGAAGAATGTGTGCTCGGTGATGGAAGCGCTCCCTGTGGTCCGCGTTGCTTTTTAGCTACTGTCTGTCTCCAGGCCTAGTGAAAACCATGTTGGCCCTGGAACAAGACAAGACCCAGATGCGCCAGGATCACATGCTCTGCTGAGGATGTGCCACCTCTCCCTTTCAGCAGAGGGCAGATGTGGTTGCAAACTCAAGATTCTCAAAGGCAGAGTGAAGTCTCTGGAAGCCTAGTTAGGGTTGAGGCATGCAGTGAGATTGCAGGAAAAGTGAGGGCAAAACGAGGGAGTGGAAGAGAGAAAAGGAAAACGAACCAAACAGTTGTCCTCAGGGAAAAAGAGAGGTCCTCCGACCTGGGATTCTGGGTGGCATCCATTTACCTCTCTTTTTCTTTATTTTCACTAAATACTCTCTAAATTCTCTTGTTTTGCATTTGATGTCTGTTTTAAAAAATTAAGACATGTTTTTCAGTACATAAGGATTACTTACATTGTGGGGAGTTTGTACGTTACACATTCCTGTATCCTCCTGTGGCCCGCGACTCCTGCTCCCCGCCCACGTGCAAAGGCACTATGGGTATTTTTCTTTAATTCTCTCTTTTTAGATCCCTTTTCTCTTTCTTGGTACCCTTCTCATTTGAAGAAGTTCACCCTCCTTCCTATTATCTTTTATTTTGCATTTTGTGTATATTTTGAGTTTCTCAAATAAGCAAAACATCATGTAAAATGTAAGCCTGTATTGTCTGATTTATTTCACCTCATATTGTGTTCTTGAGGTGTGTCCATTTACCCACAACTATTTCAACTTTATTTCTGTTTATGGCAGAGTAGTGTTCTGTTGTGTAGCAGTAACAGCCCTGCTTTATTTATTCATCTGGCGATGGGCACGCAGGCTGTTTCTAAATGTCGCTGTTGTAAAGTGTGCTGCTGTCAACATGGTGATGCATGTATCACTGCAGTATGAGGACTTCAGCTCTTTTGGGGTGGTAGCTAGATGGGGAATAGCTGGGTAGAGTGGAATGCCTAATAGATCTTTGAGGAATCTCCAGTCTTATTTCCGTAGTGGTTGTCCCCATTTACACTTCCACCAACAGCGTAGAAGGTCTCGTTTCTTTCCTGCAGCCTCAGGAGCATTTGTTATTTGATTTCTTGGTGATAACCATTCTTTCTGAGGCAGATGGAAACTTATTGGTTTTTTTTAATTTGCATTTCTCTACCTTGTAGCCGTGTTGAGCGTCCCTTTGTGTATTCAGTGCTCATCGGCACTTCTTCTAAGACTTCGAGTTGCCCATTTTCTATTGGCTGTTTCTTTTTCATTTGTGTATTTGGTACTGAGTCTTACTGCGGCCGGCTCAGACTTGTAGTGATCCTCCTGTTTTCAGCCTCCCATACGCTGGGATTACAGGCATGCACCACCACGCCCAGGCTCAATTACTGTCTCAGCACACAGCTGGTTGGGGCTGGCATGGTACTCCGGGGATCGAACCCCAGCCCCTGTGTCTGCCTAAACAGGCACTTTAAACTGCTGAGCTATCTGGCCAGCCCTTTAGTATATTCTTTAGCAAATAGCATATCCACCTGGTTTTCAACCCAAAGGGCATAACTCATTACAGATTCAAAGTGTTGCTTCCGTCATTTTCCCCACTGCTTGGCCTCTGTCTTGCTCTGCACCGGAAACTGTTTCTTTCCCCATCCGTCCTCCTTCCGGTATCTGTGGCATTCTCTCAGGTAGGCAGTGAACAGTGTAGCTTCTTCCATTGCCCTTCTCCGTGTCCTTATCTACTTATTGCCCTCTGCATATTGGCTTGTTTTGTTTTCTAGAATTTTTGCCTTGAGGATTCTTCGTGGAACTTTGTTCTTTTAGAAAGGTCAGTGTCTTTAGTTCTGCTTGTACCCGATGCTCTGAGCAGCCTCACACGTGTGCTTGTCTTCTCCCCACAGAGGAGGCCGAAAGTGAGAAGTGGTACCTGTCTATGGACTTCCCTCCAACAACCATCAAGACAGAGCCCATCACTGAGGAGCCACCCCCAGGACTTGTTCCCTCTGTCACCCTGACCATTACAGCCGTTTCCACCCCTTTTGAGAAGGAGGAGCCCACTCTGGAAACAAATGCTGGGGTATATTCAATTTTCTTCCATTTACATAGCTTGAAAAGCTACAGAGCTGTGTTTTCCAATAAGGCATTTATACTAGTGACCGTATGTCTTTAAGGGCAGGCCTACAACTTTATATAACTATACATAATAACATATGTAAATATATTCATTATGCATATATACATATGTATGAATATATATGCATATATATGCATATATATTAAATGTGCTGATATGGTATCAGCATTAATTATATTAGAAGCTTTACTAGCATTGCCCAGAAATATTAAAAGCAAAACTGAATTTGTTTTTTATTGCTGTTACACTGGTAGATATTCATACTGAGAAGTTCTCTGCAATGTTGATCTTTAAGCCAGTGGTAGGAGTTTGGCTAAAATGATGGTCCGATTCACACCTCTTAGGGCCATGGCTATTGGGAGTGCTACTTTCTGTATATTTAATTTCCCAGGGCCCTGTTCAATTCTGGAATCTTCCGTAGACTGATTCACATTGTGTTACCTATGTAAAGTGTAAGACATCAAGAATTTCTTCTCTGCTCATGTCCACTCATATAGCAAAGAGAGTTTGATTCTGCTCTGAATGCTCTCTGGGTATTTCCCATTCCCTGACAGTGAACCAGAGTTATCCTGGTCAATCTTCCCATGGAGGCTAGAAGCCAGTCCTAGTCCTCAAAGCCTCAGTTTGTAAGCATTGACTCCAGTAATATCCGTGGATTCCTATTTTCTATAAGCAGGACCTGTTAAGGATGAGGTGACACAGGCTCAGCAGAGTGTCGGCGCATGGCTGCCTCCTCATTGTGTAGATGAGGGGCTATGAGCGAAGACCCCTACCCACCTCCTCAGATCCCTTTCTCAAGAGCTGCCTGGGTCTCTCCTGGATGGGCTTCTAAGAGCTGCACAGGTCTCCTTGCTCCACAAGATTTTAGCTCTGCTGATTCCGGGGTGCCTGTAACTGACAAAGCTCAGGCTCGCCGTAGCCTGGCCTACTGTGTGGCTGGCTCACAGTTCTCCTTTTCCATGCTATTTCACAGTTAGATGTCATAGGTCATCCAGGGTCTTGGAGAGATGGGCTGTGGCTAGGTGCACACACCCTACCAGAGGACAAACTGGAGGCGTTGGGACCTTTTAAAATTTGCCAACTATGTCAGGAAAAAAATGCCTTTCCCACAAAAACAATAGAAAGAAGCGCTGAGACGTGACCCTGGGGCTCTCAGGCTCCCAGAGTGGAGGACCCCACCAGCTGCTACGGTGGCTGTGGCAGCAAGCAGGTTGGGAGCTGGGCTGGCTCCCTGGTAAAGGAGCATCCACGTCTCCCTGAGCCCTGGAGGGCGCTGGCCCCAGAGGCAGACTCCATGGCAGACCACAGCACTCCTGTCTTTAAACATCTTATTTGGAACTCTTCCTGCAGGTGGATTCCTCCTGCCAGACGGTAATTCCTAAGATCAAGCTGGAGCCCCACGAAGTGGATCAGTTCCTGAACTTCTCTCCTAAGGAAGGTCTGTTCTGTCGGCCCACCACCCTGCTTCCACCCCTGCGGTTGCTCAGTGTCCAGAGAAGGGGTCTGAGCAGATGGCTGAGCCCACAGGTGGCACTTGCTCTGTGGAGTAGCTCGGTTCTTAAAGAACTCTTGGTTCCAAATACACATTTTGAAATGTATAGATTATTTCCTCAGGTACACAGGTTTCACTCCCAGCTAAGTGTTAACTCACTTCTGCTCCTAGCCAGGGTGATGTTTCCAGCTCTTTCTAGATGATTGTGGGTACCAGAGGCGACACCCACTGTCCTTAGGCCCTCCTTGTGTGAGCGCCACAAGCACTCTGTACCCTATGGCGGCGCTTCCTCAGTGGAAACCACTCCCGTGTCAGCTCACCGCCAAGTGAATTTGTACTTTATTGTCTGCCTGGCCAGCGCAGTGTTTTAAGTGTGCGCCATCGATGAACACAGCTGTGAGGAACCACCTACCTGCCTGAAATGTTCGTGGCCCCCCTTTGGGCTTCTTACTGTCTGTTCGCAACAAACCGACAAGCTTAAGTTATTCAACCACTTGGCTCCTGTCTCTACATCCTTTTCTCCCCAACCTTCTCTCTCTTTCTCTTTGTTCTCCCCTGAAGCCCACAGTTGGGGTCCTGCAGGCCAACCCTGAGCTTCACAGGTCCTGGGAAGCCCTCTGTGTCTCGTGTGAACAGATGTGTCTGCACAGGTCCTGTTTTTCTCAGCTTTGAGCCTTCGGCCCTGCTGTCTCCTCCTTTCTTCTTATTATTTTTTACTTTTATCATTTTATGTAGAGACAGGGTCTCACTTCACAGCTCAGACTCATAGTGATCCTCCTGTTTTCAGCCTCCCCAGCACCACCACACCCAGACTTGGTCACGAGCTCAGCGCACCCTGGGTGGGGTGGGGTCAGTGTGGCAAGTGGGGCCCGGGGTTGAACCCTGGTCCCTGCGCTTGCCAAAGCAGGAGCTCAGTCCACTGAGTTATCTCCCTGGTCCTTTTCCACCTTTTTTTTTAGACCTTGTTTTATGTGCACACTGCTAGGCCTAGAAGCCGGAAGCTCACTTGTGCCAGGCATACACTTCACTGAGCTGCAAACCCAGCCTTTCTTTGTTTTGTGTTTATGAGACAGGGTCTCACTGACAGGAAAACTGTTGGGAAAAAGGTGCCCTCAGACCCACACAAGACCACACTCATGTGAGCTGGCATGAAAGGAGCAGTTTATTGATGGCGACTAGCATGTGCTGGGCTGCTCAGCGGACCTGAATGGCAGCGGTGGCTGGGGAGGAAGGGGCTTTATAGAGCAGGGAATGGGGGAGGGGGAGTCCTCAAGTGTCCCTGGCTGGGCCAGGGTGTGTGGGGCACACAGTACAGAGTCCTTGAAGCAGCTGAAACAAAGCTATGTGCGTAATCAGCCGGGTGTAGACAGTGAAGGTTACAGTGCAGCTGTGGTTGGCGCGTCCCAGGACATCGGAAGGGGTGCAGGGGAAGGGGGTCCACAGCTGGGGGCCTTAACGCTCGCTAAGTTGCCTGGCCTGGCCTTGAGTCTGCCGTCCTTGTGCCTCAGCGCCCTGTACAGTGCTGGCTGACTCCAGGCATGTGCCGCCTGACTCCAGGCACGTGCCGCCTGCCTACCTGTCTTACACTTACCACTCGCGTTTAGAAGCGCAGCTCACTGTATGGCTGACAACTAAGAAGTGAGCACATCTGAGTGTTACAGAAGAAGAGAACACGGTGCAGTATGTAAATGTGTGACCGTCGTAGATGAGTGGGTCTCAGGGGGGAGCAGTCCCCTGTCTGTCCTTCAGGAGCCTGCTCAAGGCGTGCGTTCCATTAGGCTTGGCCCTTTATTGACCTTTACCATTGGTTAAGAAAAAAAAAAAGGTTGAATTTTAAGAAATTAATAACATTGACCAGAGTTGATATGGAGATATTATATCTTTGCCCTGAGTGGTCCAGGTTGTGGCTTTGAGCTTTATGTTTTGCTTTTAAGTAATTCCTTTCCACTTTATGGCATTCATTATTATCATGGAGCACATCATTGCTCTTTGAATTTATGTTGCAGTGTGGTTCAGACAGTGTCATAGCTGTAACAATACATCCTGCAGTGGCTTTGGAATGCAGGGTCGCTGGAGGCGAAGCGCTTTGAGAATTCAGCAAATAGCAGGCCTTCCTCGTCGTCGTCCCGGATAGAGAGATAAGGAAATTCAATATCCTGGCAGGCAGCAGCGTTTCTAGGCAAAGCGGCCCGTCGCGGCTCTTTCAGTAACCCACGCGTAGCCTTCGGATGATATTTAGCCGTCTTGACACCCAGGGACCTGCGGCCAGAGCAGCTTGCGCCCTGTGGGTGGAAAGGCGAGATTCAAGTTCACTTCACTTGCTCTTCCTGTGTTTTGTGGGGAGCCCCTTGCCCAGAACGGAGGAAAATATTAAGAGTAACACCATGGCCCTTGTCAAGGGCGCGGCACGGGACTCTGCCTGGGTACTCTTGGGAGCTGCTGGACATGGACAGGACAGGGCGGCTGGCGGCTCCCAACTGTCTTTTTTGTTTATAGTGCTGGTGTTGAACCCAGGGCCTTGACATCCCCATCTTTTCTTTTTCTCTCCTCTCCTCTCCCCCCCTTCTCCTCCCCT
>PVKN010000145.1:0-103217 GCA_004027915.1 Capromys pilorides | reverse complement strand
TTCCTCTTCTTCCTCTTCTTCTTCTTCTTCTTCTTCTTCTTCTTCTTCAATCTCTGTCCATTTGCCAAAAATGCCCTCTACCACCCCAGCCCACACTGTTACTTTCTTACCTTGAGCTACTTACACCCAGAGCTAATTCTAAAACTCATTCTGTTTTTTCCACTCCTAGACACTGTCTCTGGTTTGCCATGTCTCTGCACACACTAATCCTGCCAAGTGTAACTGGAAATTTAAAGTATTCTCAGCCTCCAACCAAAATGCCATAATGTGAAGAAGCCAGTGGAGATGCTGGCCCGTGCACAGCCAAGAGCTGGATGTTGGGAGGGAAAAGTCACCCAGCTCTCTAGAAGCCGTCAGAGTACTCGCAGCTCCCTTCCCAGCCAGTAGCAGTAGTGACGCTGCTGCTGCAGAACTGGCAACTTTCACCGACTGGACGTGCTCTGCCCACCTTCCACTGTGACGCCTGATGACCCTGTTGATCCCTCACGGAAGCCCACAGAGCAGGGACAGTTTCATGGATGAGGAAAATGAAACTCCGATGTCCACTAACTCGTCTCAAATAAAGCAGGCAAGCAGCTAACATCAGAATTTACCAGAATCCGAATCTCAGTCTCAAGCCCAAGCCCTTCGTAATTGCATTTCCTGGGCCCAAAACAAGACTTGGTAAAAATGGACCTATATTGGATTGCTACAACCATAGCACCCAGTAAACCATCTTTAAAATGCGTATTGCCTCACTGTAACAAGGTACCCCAGAACAGAGTGCCTGACATCCACAACCGTGGGACATCCATGTGCCTATGCACTCAGAATTCAGGCAGGCTTGCCAGGCAATTCCTGTGTTCAGAGTGGCACTGACTCGTGGCTGGGCTGGGCTGGAGGGTCCAAAGCAGCTCTGAGCAGCGCAGAGCACAAGACTGGCTAGGCTGGTCCCTCTCCTGGCACGTAGCTTCTTGGCCTCTTCATCCTGTGTCTGAGAGGCAACTGGACTTCTTGCAAACCAGTACTCCTAGAACAAGGTCATTGTCCCAAGAGGAAGGAAGAAGACACTGAAAGTTCCTCAGGGCCTGGATCCCAAAACAACACGTGTGCTGTACTCTGCTGGTGACTCTACTTATAGAGCCACTTGGATCTGAGGGCTGTGTGTAGAGCCTGCCCTTATGAGAGAATTGGGGTCAACTCAATCCATCCCAGCACTCGTCATGCTGAAGAAAATCGCAGAGAGCGGAAGGCACCTAGCTGGGCAGCGTGGCATCCACACACGCTGAGCAGAGCTGCCGGGAGACTCCCCATCTCTGGGCATCTTCAACAGCAGAAGAGTGTGTTCTCCAAGACAGGGTCTTACAGGGTGGCTTTCCTCCAGGTCCTCTCTCCACAGTTGCCACTGGATGGCCACTTGTGTCCTCAGGTGGCTGCCTGTCTGTGTGGCATGTCCAGCAGTCACTTTCCTCTTGTAAGGAACCAGCCACGCTGCATTACCAGCCCCATTTTAAGTGATTCGGCTCTAAATATGGTCATGCTGGAAGCTGGTGGAGATTGAGACTTAATTCCAACAGGTTGGAGGGGACCCAGATCAGCACACAACAAACATCAAGTCGAGCACCCCTGTGGAAGTAGGGAAACTGGGGCCCAGAGAGAGAAAATAGCCTGCCAAGGTCAGACAAGGTGACCTGCGACAGATCAGGAGAAGGACTCTTTCCAGCCAATGCTCCTCTTAGTGCGCAAGGCCCTGGTAACAAGCTACAGGTCCTGTCTGGCAGGGGGCAGGCCCAGCCGAGGGCTAGCGACCTCCATCTTCCCTCTGAGATCTGGGCTTTCACAGTGGCCTTCCCTACAGGCCTCTGAGTTCAGAGGCCTCTTGTCGACCCTGGGCCTGCTCACGCCTTCTCCTGTTTCTGGGCTGACATTTCTAGCCTTCAGGTCAGTGTTTAGATTCTGAAGCACCATAATATGGAAGAATATGATGTCCTTGTTTCTGTCTTAACATAGATCTGTCAAGACTTCGAGAACATCTCCACAGTAATTTGCGAACTCAGACCCATTCTGGGCCTCTGACTCATCACATTAGTGCCCCCTAATTTGCAGTGTATACCCCATCTTGGATGTGCAGTGCTTGGGTTTCAAGAATAACCTGCATCTTTGAAAGGAGCCAGCTTTGGCCCTGTGTCAGCCTCTTCTAGGCTTGTGTGGGGCAGGGCTGGCTCTGGAAGCACTGTTCTCCAGGCTGTCTTGTCATCTAGCTTATGTCTCCATATTATCTGAGGTTAGAAGACAAGTTTTCCCAGAGATTTAAAAAAAAAAAAAAAAGCCTCCTTCCAATTCATCTAATATCTAATAGCATGATACTAAGCCTCTACTGTATACCTGTCATGAGACTGTCTTGTCTCAATACTCTAACGTAAAACAAACCACAATAAAAACCCACACATGTATTTATTAAGGGAGAGAGGTGACCAAGAAAATTAAGGTCCTCTAGGGCTCAAACCCATAGTCTCCAGAATCTGAAAATCCTGAGTTTAAATTCTTACTCTACCACTGACAAGCTGTGTGACCTTGGGAAAGTTAACTAACCTCTCTGTGTCCTGCTTATCATAGTCTCATTATTAAGATGGCAGAATAGAAGAAATAACCAACGTGCCTAAATTCAGTGTCTAGGTCAGAGTCGCTGCCTGAGAGGTGGCAGCTATCCTTTAAACCAACGACTCCCGATGTGACTGAATGATTTAAGAACACTAGACTCTGTCTCTCAACTCTCTCACCCACACCTTAATCCAGTTTCCTTCCAGTCTTATCCCTCATGAAAGGTCCCCGAGCATCACTGGGTTATGCCGGAGCCTTCCCCTCCCTTGCTCCTCCTTCATGGACAAGCAGTCACCAAGGCCTTTGTTCGTCTTCAGAACATGTGTCGGACTCATTCATTTTTCCAGCTCTGAGCCTCTTTAATCTCTCGCTGACACCGTAGTGGATTCCTGCCTACGACCCAATACTAGGGCCTTCTCCAGCTTTACAGGGAAGCCGGGCAGGCCCGCAGATGGTTGTAGCCTGGGCTGACCCTTGACCTCCGCATCCTAAGACCACAGCCCTAGTCTTCTGAGCCAGAGCAGCTGAACTACCCTGACTCATAAGTTCCAGGTCACAGAAAACCCAGCTCTAATGCACGTGTATTTTGATTGAAACTACTACGTTTGGGTAATTTGTTAGGCAGCGGTAACTGAGATGCCACCCTGAGAGCTTCCTGGGGGGGGGGGGTTCCTCTGGCCCAGTCCTTCTTCCTGTTTCTCAGGCTGATTTGTATGCAGAAGGGAAGGAGAGCAAATAGGGTGGCACAATCCCAAGATAATAGCAGGAGGGGAGTGGTGGGGACCACAGCGCTGATGGGGGGCTGGAGGGCGCTGCCTCTCAGGTCTCCTGCCCTCTCCCTCACTTAGGGACACTGGCAGGAGCCCGAGCTCTCCTGCTGCAGCCAGGTGGAAGCATTGTTCCCAAGCATTGTTCACCTCCCTCACCAGAAAGATGTGGAGGTGACAATGTGGTTTTTTTCTTTATTTTGTTTTTGTTTTTTTAAATATGTTTGGTTGTCACAGGGTCTTTGTACACAGCTCAGACTCATAGTGATCCTCCTATTTTCAGCCTTCCCAGCACTGGGATTACCATGCACCACCATGCCCTCACTCTGTAGCTGGCTCGGCTCTCCCTAGGGGCAGGACTGGCTGGCACGTGTTGCTAGGAAGCCAACCGTGGTCCCTGTGCTTGCTTGAGCTTACCTAAGCAGGCGCTTTAGTCTGCTGAGCTATCTTGCCAGCTGACAATGCATTTTTAAAATTTTTTATTACTTTTAATAAGAAATAACAATGCAACAGTTTCAAAACACCTTAGCAGTACATTCCCAATAATTGATACAATGCATATTGTTCTCCTCATAGTAGTGATTCAGAGCACAGGATGCAGACATGATACTTTTTCTAATCATTGTGGATACAAAAATTTCTTCTCATTGAACTAAGAGAAAGTAGTTGTATGAATAGTCCAGTATTCCGTAATCGTAGCTGTTCTTATCACATTCCATAAGGATTTATTAGAATATCAATGGTTGATGGAAAATATTGATTCCAAGTTAAGCGTAAGACGTTTAATATTCAGGAAGACAGTGATGTTAAGCTCAAGTACCTATGTTATAGAGCGATAGTTTCACTAAGCTTCTCTTCTGGAGGGTTAAGAATGTAAGTTTTTGTTTTTGTTTTTTGGCGGGACCAGGGTTTGAACTCATGACCTTTCAATTGCCAGGCAGGCACTTGTGCCACGGAGCTATCTTCTCAGCCCCTTAAGAATGTAAGTTCATGGACTAGAAATTAGAGAAAAAGAAGGGCTACAATGACAAGGCATTTTGACAGGGAACTTGAGTCCTGAACTTACGTGTATATGACTGATACTTTCTGGAGAGATCCTTAGAGATTTTCAAGGTTTCTGAAAAGCCTTGGTATCTACCCCAATACCAAGCAGACAAAACGCAGTGGTTACAGCTCTCAGAGCTGTGTATTCCCTTGCTGTTAAATGCCCAGAATGGCCAGCCAGTCTTCTCTCTCCCAGCTTCATAAATGAAATGGAAATACTGGGGCCACATGTGCAAAGTGTGGCCACCATTTCCTGTCAACTGAGAAGAGAACGCCTTCCAGGATTATGGCGAAGGGGAAAGTAACTAGAGATAGAGCCCAGCAGATTATAACTATTCATATTTTTGCTAAATTGATTTTGAAAGAGAGGAAGAAAGAAAGAAAGAAAGAAAGAAAGAAAGATGAACAAAAGAAAGAAAGAAAGAAAGAAAGAAAGAAAGAAAGAAAGAAAGAAAGAAAGAGTGTTTTTTGAAATCAGGTGGTGGCAGGGATGTGATGTGCTCCCAAAGCAGGATGCTAGGGCCTGGGACACAGGGTGGCATGTGCCAGGCACTGGGGACTTGGGGCTCCTGGAGGGTTAAGATTAACCCATCTGAAAATGTCCTCAATGGAGCAAGAGACGCTTCCTCGCTTGCCACCTCTCCCTGGGCCCCTCCTTCTCAGGCAGTGGCGCCTTGCCAGCAGGCGCACCACTCTTGAAGGCCTGCAGCTCTGCCAGAACCCTCGGGACTCTGGTTTCCACCAGGCTCCTCCCTGTCGCATCCGATTACTTCCACTAGTCCTGGAATGATATCACCTCAGTGAGCTACCATCTCTCCTCTCCTTAGAAAAGAAAGCAGACCCAGTTTCCTTAACCTTTCAGCAGAACCGAATTCCCCAAATGCCTCTGTCATTCTGGTTGCCTTCTGCTATGCCTTCTCCAGTTCCAAAATATCCTATTTATAGCAAGAAACCCGGAATGAGCTCAGGACTCATAATATGACCTAACCAATCCTCCTTACATGACTGGAATAATTTTCTCTGATTTCCATTGCTTTCTGCAGAGTGTTCGGCACCTCCCAAGCTGACCCTCTTTTCTCTTATTTCAGTTCATTCAAAGGGACAAAGAATTGAGCTGTGGCAGAGTTATTGGTAATAAGAGGTCGATATTCGCTGCGCTCTAGAGTAAAAAGGTTCAGGAGCCGGGGAGGGTTTGTGTCTTGTGTGACATTAGGATTAAATGAATAAGTCTTTTCCTTGAATTTCTTTTTGCTATGCGGTGTCCACTTTAGTTACCACAGAGATTAGTGAGCTGTCAACAGAACCCTGAAGCAGATGAAGGAGGAGCCTGTCGTGCTTGTCTGAGCAACTGGAGTGCAACCCCTTCCCTGGGAATTGGTTGGAAACACCAATCTGAGTTCCCTCCCTGGACCCTGCATTTTCTTTTTGGCAAGCAAGCTACAGATTAGTGTGTGCATTAAATTATAAGAACGCTTTTGCACCTGAGAATGTCCCACTAGATGTTCTAGGCAGGTCAGGCCCCTAGCACACGCTGGCAGAATCGAAGCACAACAGAGTCTCTCACACTGTCACCAGCCTTTGCTTCCCTCCCGTGAGTCTGAGCTGGAGCCACCTTGAAGATCTGGTCTGCCATTGTGTCCAGTTCCTAACAGGACCCTCCAGGAAACACATTTCGCAAGTATGGATCTGACTTTCTTGACCTGTCTCAGTCTCCTGCCTACTTTTCCTATTAGTAGCATCACTTCTCATTTCTTGCCACCCCTCTTTCTTCTTTTTCTTCTTTTCCCTATAAGGTGGTTTAGGAAGAGCCACCCAGGGCTTCCTCAGTGCTGCATGCGGTCTTCCTTCAGCCTCATGACAGGGTCGTCTGGTTTTCTGGAATTGAGTTAGGGTCATGTCCAGGTTGTCCGCTTGGTTGTCAAGCCCAGGAATGCACAGAAGTTCATGCAGACTAGCTCACGTGTTCCCCAAGCCTCTCTCCCGCTTGCTTCTCTTCGATACTTGCATGGTTTCCTTTTAAACTAAACTAGGTTTGGTAGATGGAAGATTCCTTGAGTTCTTTTTAAAGATGAGCTCAACACCAGGTTCTTGGCAATCATTGCCTATTCTTATTTTCAGAAAGCTTTCCAAATTGTGCGTCGTGATTCTTTGCCTCTCCTCCCATTGCCTGCAGAGAATGATCAGAGATCAGGAAGTGACTAAGAGCCAATCTCTCTTCCTA
Source organism: Capromys pilorides (assembly GCA_004027915.1). NCBI lineage: Eukaryota > Metazoa > Chordata > Mammalia > Rodentia > Capromyidae > Capromys > Capromys pilorides. Next base: position 96,605 of record PVKN010000145.1, on the reverse strand, counting down.
CCTGGTCAGAATCACTCTTCTATCATAGCCAGGCATTTTCTGTTACCTGCGTTATAGGCACCAAGATGGCAGTTTCGCCTTAGCTCAAGTCACTTCAGCACTGGTTGTAACAAGTGATCCTCAGGTAATGACCAGTGGTAGGGGAGGTCCAGGGAGGGAGAATGGCCACCATTAATGTCTTGGCAATAATTATCCGAGCATTCATCTCTGAGGTTCTGGGAGGCTTTACAGAACTATGAATGTGCAGGTCACTGGCCCTTACCAAAGGGCCTGCCATAGATTCAGTACTGAAGCAAAAGAGAGAAAGGAGGAGGAAAGAAGGAAGGAAGCCACCCATGAAACACAAAGTGGGAGGGAGATGAGGCAACTGACCACAACCAAGTAATAATGGGTAGCGGAGAGAGCAAGAGTATGAACTCTTTCACATCTGCCTTGACAGGGAGGAAGGCGGCCCCAGGCCATCGCCACATGCTGACATGCAAGATTCCTGAGGAGGAAACAAGAGGCCAGGCTGCATCCCAAGCCCAAGCAAAATACTGCATGCCTCTTGGTTCTCTGAGAGAAGGAATTCTCTTCCATTTCTGAGTTGGTGGACTCCTGTTGTATTGCTCCTCTCCCGCTAACCCTGGGTCTGCTATTCTTGATCGGTCCTTTTTCCTAAGTTTTTGTACCCAGTTTCATAAAAGTACTGAGAAAGGATAAGCTTTGTGACTGTAGCTCTGGTAAAAAGCCACATGTGAATATCACAAATGTAGAGATCCCTCTTTCTAGGTTGCATTTGTACCATCTGTCCTAAGTTTGGCTACACCATTAGATAGCGATCTATATGGCATAAGATTTATTTGCCATCCAGCTTGGAATGCAGGGTCAGATGAACCTAGAAAAGTATGACGTTCAGATCACAATTGGTGAGGATTATGTACAACCTCAAGGCCAAGTGCTCTCAGGACTGGGAATGATAGCAGGCACGCTGTGTGGCACCTCTTTGAACAAATAAAAAGACTATAACTTTTGTTTAGTTTAGGTACTGGATTTTTGTGGAGAAAAAAAAAAAAGAAATATGATAATTGAGTCAAGGGAGATAAAAGCTGGAAACTATCAAGAGAAGAGGCGTTCCTTGCCTTCTGATCCCTGGGAGCTCCAGAGCAGAATGCATGTTCAGGTGTGTTTGTTACCATCTTTCTTTTCCCCCTGCTCTAAACTCACTGTTACAAAGCTCACCACAGAACAACTCTTGCCCCTCTTCTTGGTCCACAGGTTGTAAGTCTAAGCAATACCTCCAAGATACAAGGACAGTGGTCTGAAGTGCTCGCTGGGGACTATTTTTTCAGTACAGTCACGTGCTATTGAAATGCTTATCTATCAGCCATTCTTGTTCTGAACTCTCAGGTATCCCTCTAGAAAAAGCTATGATTTTAATTCCAGAACAAATATCTGAGGAGTAGCAGATTGCCCCTATGTAGATGCTGATGATGGAGTCAGATGAGTGCCTCACGTGGGTGAAAACAGGAAATACGTGTGCTCAGGCAGTGCTCATCTCCCTCTGTCAGTGCAAGACTTCAGTCTGCCCCAGGCTCTCAGGACTTGTCAATAGACAAGGGAAATTACTAACGGCATTATGCATTGCATTCTCAGGAAGCCAGTTTTGCCCACAGAGTTTGTACCCCAAGACCTCGGAGGAAGGCTTCAGCCCGCAGCCCCAGGCTTAGGGCAACATCTGCTGGCTAACTCATGGATGGACAAAAGTGGCTGTTTGTGGGCAACAAGAGCTGTGGAGCTAACTGTTGCCGTGGTGATTCTGTATCTGCCGTTCTTTCGTGATGACCCACCTCAGAGCTCTGGGATCCTGGCCAGTCTAGAACTGTCCCTGATGAGGTTCACGAACGTATGCTGTGTATGTGTGTCTTGGCTGGAACCAAGGACAAGACAGATGGGCTTTGAAGCGTATCTATAGAGCTATGCATAAACTCAATCTTGGACTTCCTGCTGATATTAATAACCCAGTCCCAAAGGAAATTCCATGGGACAGAGACCCAAATACAGAGGTAGGAAGTCAAACTGATGGTCCCCAAAGAGGCCTCGGGGAGGATGAGAGGATGAGAGGATGAGAGGAAGCACAGGGGGACGTTGAAGTGTCCCCTGACTGCTGAGCTGCCTTGTGTGTCGGGCACCCTGTCCTGTGCTTCCGGCTTTGGTACTTCAGGAAGCACGCATGACAATCACACACGCACACACAGCACCTGACTGTGCCCAGAATGGAGAAGCCCAGCTGGAAAGGACCCTGCTCTCCACCATCTTTAGCAGAGCTCTCTGCCTCGGCCCGGCAGTCAACAGCGCCACGGCCAGGGCCTGTGACGCCGCGTGGACTGCCCGCCTTAGGGGAACTCGAGGTGGAGAGCAGGATCAGGGCCGGGCGACTCGGGCGAAACCCGCAGTGCCAGCGCTGGGGACTCCCGGGCCCTGCGCTCCTGGCTCCGCCCGCGTTGCGTTGCGTAGGGCTGGGCTGACCGCGGCGTCCGTCCCTCCAGGAGATCTCGGGTGACGCCTCACCACGCTGGGCCTGGGCTGTGCAGCCAGCTCCCTGCGCTCCTTCTCCAAGCTTCCCTGAGCGCCCCCAGGTCTCAGAGGGCGCGCCCCTGCTGTGTGCTGGCTTTTTCAAGTACTTAGCCCCCCTCGCGGGGGGAGGGGTGATGGGGACTATTTCAGGGTGCTTCTTTTGAATTTCTTCCACTGAAGTTCATCCTCCCCTTTCCAACTTACTTTCCACAAACACGTGACCTCCCTCTCCACTCCCCAGCCTGCGCAGCTGCGGGTGGGAAGCGCGGGCGGGCGAGGCCCTCCTGCCTCGGTCAGCGGTTCCTAGAGGATGCGCGCACCTCGCACCCCACAGCAGTGGCAGGGAAGCCCCCGAGGATGCGGCAGCGGCTGCAGGAAAGCAGCCCCGAGCCGCAGGAGCCGCGATTCCCTCCCAAGCGCCGGGTATCCGCGCGCCTCCGGGCCGCACCGGGAGAATCCATCGCGCATTAGAGCAAAGGCTCAGAACTTCACTCAACTCGGCGTGCACGGCTCCTGCGGGCAACTAGTGGGTCGCCCCGGCCTCCTGCCTAGCCATCAGTCCCCGGCAGGAAAAGGAAAAGTTGCCCGGCGGATGCGCTGAGGCGCACCCCGCAGTGCCCGAGGACAAGTCCCCCGTCCGCTCCCCCCCCCCCAAACCCCACGGATGTCACCGCCTCAGCGGCCCGAGACCCTTAGTCATGGTGGGGAGGGGGAGGGGTGCGAACTTTTCTCAGAAGTTTCCTTTTTACCAAGCGAGTCACAGTGCGCTGGTCACGCAAACAGCGCGCCCCGCCGTCGCCACGGCCACCCCCCGGCGCCCCCTCCCCGCTGCGCTTTTCTGGAATTCTGATTAAAGCCGTAGCCTGCAGGCGCTGGCGAGCAACAAGTTCCCCCGCGGTCCTCCCGCCCTAGTCTGAGGAGGAGAAGGGACTCTTACCTGGCGACAGGGACAGCTCTCCAGCACAGCCCACCCTTGCCAGAGCCCCCGGGTGTGAACCCATCGAGGGGCCGCGAGCAGTGCGCAGCCTGGGCTATTTTTAAGGAGGTCCCCTGCCAGTCCTCACTTCATCTGGGAACTTTCCGGGCGGCGAGTACGCAGCCTCGCCAGCCCTGCTCTATAGCCCTGGCACTGGGGCAGGCGCTGGGAACCTGGCTCATTCATTAGGATCACGTAAGAACTCACGGGGACCGAGTCTCTCACGCGCAGTGAGGGTTTTTGCATAAACCTAGAGGTTTCTCAACCTGGATGCTGGCTGCTTTGTCTTCTATAGTCGCCAAGGTGGTTGAGAGTTTAAGCTTGCGGATATTGCAAAGGGTTATTAGATTCATAAGTCACACCAAGTGGTGGGCGATCCACTGAGCAAAGCCGAAGTTCTCACATGATGACTTCAAGCGAGACACATTACCTTCCAGCATCTGTCGGGGAGACGAGATCTTAAGACACTTGAGTCTCCAGGACAGCAAAGACACAATGGTGAGTAGCAGGAAACCCTGCATTCTAATTGAGAAATCTTGACATGTTGCTTAACAACAGGCAGACCGGAGCTCAGCCAGGGCTTCTCACGCCAAGAAGCAGCAGCCACCCAGGCCGAGGGAGCCGGGCTTTGACACGGTGCAACTTTAATGGGAATCCTTTGAGATTTAACACAGCGATGTGGAACTGCGTGGAGCGAACTTGGGACTGGAGGGGGTGTGTGAAGACGCTAGAGTGGCGGCTGGAGGCTGAGGCCGGTCTGCTAGTTCTCCCGTTGCCTTTCCGTGTGTGTGGTGCATGAACCTATTCTATGATTTATATGTGGGCATGTAATTGACATCCGCAAGGGGGTTAATTTCCATCTAAAACAATAATGCTGTTGGAGGCTGGGGTTACGGATGGTGTAGGGGTAACGGTGGCGTAGGGGTTGAGAGCTTAGGTGAGGGTGGGGGTGGGGAGGGAAGACAGAAATAAGTCAGCAGTGCACAGCCCCGATAATGACACCGGTAATCCTTGGAAAAGGGTCTCGTCAACATGTGATCGGCTAGGAACAGGGTAGCTTTGGCGAAGCCATCCACACGTGACAACACGCAAGGAAGTGGAAGAAACCGTGTAGAGCAATATCAAGTATCACTTAATTAGAGAATTTGTAGTCTTTTCCGCCTGCTGTGCCTGGTGTGTGATTCGGGCTGGCGGGGTTCATTCAGAACCTTGGACAGCGCCAGTGGATCTGCCCTAGGTGGTGGACTCAGGTAGCCTTTTGCTGGCTGTCAAGCCAACCCCGTGTCGCCCTTAAAAAGCGTCTTTCCCGAGGTTTGGCTCACACGGAGCGCGGGGCTGAAGGGAGTCAGATTTTGGAGCGGAGCGTTAGGAAAGCGAGCCCCAGTTTGGTGCCCCTCATTGAGCTCGCTGAAGTTGGCTTCCTAGCGGTGTAGGCTGGAATAGACGCTTGCAAGCTCCGGGTTGGTATACTGGGTTAACTTTGGGAAATGCAAGTGTTTATCTCCAGGATCTAGTCACCGGGGTGGTGTAAGCCGCAAAGAAGGTAAGCACCGGGGCGGAGACCCCTGCGTCCTCAATTCCTGGGCTGTCTTGATACCTGGCTTTTGGGGAGACACGCGAGGCGGAGGGGAGGAAGTCAAGGGAGAGGGTGAGAGGGGGCTCTTTCTTGGTATTTGGCCAGTTTCCAAGGCCCTAGTAGGTGAGAACCCCGGAGCAAAGCGAGGGGGGGGGGAAACCTCTGTCTTCCTGCGGATGTCACGAGTTGAGTGAACTTGGACCTGCAAATGTCTGATTCAGATGGGCGATTCGTCTCTCCCCCTTCCCCTCGCTCTTTCCCGTGCTTTTGCTGGTGTGTATGGGGGGGGGAGGCGTACAGTAGATTCATGGCTAATTATGAAGATTGTGCACAACATTCGATTTCCTAAAACCTGACTTGGTACCATAGAGGATCAGGCAGCGGAGGTGGCGTGCGGTGAGGAGAGGGCGGTGGAGGTTGGGGCGAGGGAAGGAGGCGAAGCTACATTTCCAACACAAAATGAATCAAGGTAATTTGGGCTCCTCTAGTGAGCAGGATTCCTTCTCCGCTCCCGCCCCCCTCTGCACCCCGCCCCCTCCTCCTGCCTCCTTCCCTCCCGCGTCCTCTTCTCGCGTCTTCTCGTCCCTGGCTGGTGTCTTTCTGGGTTCTCTTTCCTTCTTTTCTTGCCTCCTCTCTGCCCTCCCTCCTCGCGCGTTTTGGGCGCTGGCTTGGAGGGCTCCGGCTTTCTCTAGGGACGGGGGAGCCGCCGAGACCGCTCTGAGTCCAGGTCCGAGCCAGTCGGGGTAACCAGGGAAAGGGGGGCCTCGGCTCGGAAACGGAAGGTCCTTTCCGGACCAGGAGCCAGGCAGCGGGCCCGGGCGGGTGGGGACGGGCGGGCGGGCGGGGGCGGAGGAGCAGTCCTGAGCCTGGCGAGGCCGGGCGCCCAGGGCGCAGGGCGCGGGGGCCGCGGTAGAGACGCTAGGCGCGGCGGGGAGATCCGGGCGCTCGCAGCCGGCCCTGCGCCGCCCCCGCCCGCGCCCGCGCCCGCGCCCGCGCGGAGGACCCGGAGCGCCCGACGAGCGCTGGGCGCGTCCTCCTGCCTCAGCCTCTCTCACCCTGGGACCTGCGCTCCCCTGGGGGGAGAGGGAGGGGAGCACCCAGCGCCGCGCGCTCCCACAGGCTCACCCCACCCTGCTGGGCCCTTTGTTCCGGCTGCGGAGCCACGGGAATGGGTGGGTCTGGACTCCTTCCCGGCTCTGCCCCGCTCTGGGGAAGGCCAGGGCCCAGGGTGGGATGCGGAGAGGGGAGCGAGCGAGGAAGGGGAAACCCATTTCCGAAACTCCGGACTAGAGAGGAGGGTGCGAGCGCAGGCAAAGAAAGATTCCCCAAGTGTGCGCAGGTGGAAACGAGGGAGGCGCAGCTACGCCAGAGAGTGTGGAAATTTGGAAAGGGAAAATAATAACAACAGTAATAATGAAAGCCCAGGCTCTGGGATCGGTGGGCTGTGATAGGCTGCTCAACACACAAAGAACGCGCAGGGCCGGTGACGGAGCAGCCCGCGGCGCCGGGCGCAGATGGCCCAAGTCCGGCCCAGCCTCGGTGGGATCCACGCGCGAGCGCGGCGAGGCGGGGCGCCGGGCGGGGGGATTTCGGAGGAGTCTGATGCAATTCCGAGCGTGCTGCAAAGGAACTCCAAGGCGCCCGCATCACCGCCGCCACCCACCTTCCCAGATGGTGCTGTTTTAAATACGGATCCGCAGGGCTGAACGCGGAACGGGGAGATTTATTGCAAAATCCCAGGAAAGGGGGGGTGGGGGTGGGAGGTGCAGAATTTAAAGGTGCAAGGCCGGCTTTTCCCCATCAAGACGCAAGCGGTCGGACTTGTCTTTCTTTCTGTCTGCTGTTCTCTGGATTCTAATTCACCAAGGAAGAGGTGTAAATATTGTGACATTTTGAGGCGGCTCGACGGATGGGAAAAAATCATCTGTCAGTCTAAATCGCAGTTGTCTCTCCCCGCGCCTTGCCTCGCCAGGAAGGCTGCTGCTAATACAGTTGCTAGGGTTTCCAGTGCGTGCCTCGTTAAGGGAATATTATCCTTTTAGTCTACTTGCCAATTTTATCTGACAGTGGGACTGAGAAAATTGTAGATTCCGTGCCTGTAGGAGGCGAGGAGGGAAAATGCTTCGCAGTCTAATTCTCGTAACCTCGAGATCTTTAACAACTTGAATAAACCTCAAAAGTGTCACGTCATGCTCTTACACATACGCTCACGCTCTGTCTTCCTCAACTCGGAAGCCAAAATGGTATCGCCTGGAGCGTGGTGGAAATGAATGTCACTTTAAGAACGCAGCACCTGGCAGCCACTGTTTATCTGTATTTACACGGAGCTCTTGAGCAGGAAATTTCAATTGCCCTGCTTGAAATAAGAAGGTGATGGGGGTGGGGTGGGGGTAGGGAGAGAGAGAGAGAGAGAGAGAGAGAGAGAGAATATGTGAATATGAATATGTAAAATGTAACAGTAAACTAACCTACTCCTGGGGCCTGGTCTTGCATATTAATATTTCTCTAGGTGCGATTTCAGTTTGGTGTCACTGACCCAAAGGGCTGGGTCAGGATCAATTCAGATAAAAATGCATGCATTCTGCCTGGAGCTGCTCCAGTGTCTTTGATAAGAAACCCTACAACACAGCAGATTTTGGAGGATAGAAGAGGATGACTAGGGGTTGTGCAAATCCTGAAGCAGGCTCTCCCCAAGCAGGTGTCACTGTGACACCCTCTTTGCACACAGCCTTTTCATTTGGCTGAGCCAGAGGACTGGTGAGCTGGAAGCATCATCTGCTCCGATTGGCCAAGGCCCTGTGCCCTGGGACCTGGCAAGGGCCTGAGCTGTTGGCTTGCAGGATATTATTGGTCAGGTGTGTATCAGTGTGAATGGGAACTGAGGCTGTGGAAAGCTCTGAGATCCTCGGATGGACGTAGCTTCCTCCTTCATTTATTTCCAAGGATCTTTTCCTATCAAATCTCTAATCTAAATTCTTAATAAGGAAAGAAGATGCTGGATTAAGATTCTTTCCTTTTCCTGGCCTGTCCTCTAGGGGAAGGTATGGTAAGAAACAACATAGCAAAATCCAGAAGAGGGGGAAAAGGAGACACAGACAGACCGACAGACAGACAGACAAACAGACAGACAAACAGACAGAGGCAGAGAAAAAGAGAGCCAGAGACACAGAGACATAGACTGAATCACAACAAAACAAGAGAATCAGCCACCAATTTAACACTATGAGGGAAAATTAGTGTTAAAGTATGACACATAGAGTTTTTATTTCTTAATTCTATGATCCTGAAATCAGGCTCCAATTGGCCCAAATAACATTCACTTGATCATACTGCTTACAATCTGCCAGCTAAAATGATGTCTGTGTATATATCTTTAAATAAATTTTCTTCCACCAAAGGTCAACAAAGGTGATATATATATATATATATATATATATATATATATATATATATAGCTTTGAATTGGGACAAGCTAGTCTAAATCATTTAAATGATTTTAATGAATATGAGCTGATATCATGTGATTTTAAAACTCTGCTTAAAACTAAATTTGTTCTCGAACAGCGTTGACTTGCCAGGAATTATCTATTTTTGTAGCTTTCTTTTCACTCTATGGGTAATTTAATGAGTTGCCTATTTTAATTTTACAACTGCTACCTCAGAAGTATCTCAAATTATCTTTCTTTCGCTGCTGTCTTTCTCAGCTGATCTGCTTCTGCAGTGTGTGTGTGTTTGCTAGTGGGAGTGTATCAGGCAGTTAGCTCCTTAGTGCACGTGTATAACCCATGTAAAAAAACAATGTGTCATATATCATAATAAAAATAAGCCTTAGCATTTAATGAAGTCTTGCCATCACTGAAGGCCACAGAAGTGAGAGTTGTCTTGAGGGGGGATTGAATTTTTATTCAACAGAAAAATCTGTCCCTGTTTTGGCTTCAGGTTGACCATAACGTCAAAACTATGAAATCTTTCACCTCTTACTTCAGAATATAGACCCATTAGTTTACAGAGAATGAGACACATATTCCAGAAAGGCCAAGGCTCCCGAACTGCCGTGGTGTGGAAATCAAAATATTGAATCTTGTATCCCTGTCTCCACTCTTGTTTGGGCCTGGGGATTTCCTTCTCAGGTTTTAGCCACTACACAGATGTTTTCCCTCTCTCTCATTCTACATCCTTAATGAGGCCCAGAAGGGTTTCTCTCTGCTGTGGTGCAGACTCTGCACTTCCTAGTCACAGAGTGCTCTGGAAGCTCTTTACGAGTTTCTCAGTTTGGCAGGGCAGGAGCCATTGGTCACTTGTGACCACTGAGACTACAGTGCAGAGACCCCCTGGACTCTACAACCAGCAAGCAAGAGGCGCAGCGCCTCAAACCTGCTTTTCCCCACTTCAAGGTCTTTGGGGTTGCTATCCAAACTGTGTTTTCTCAAACTCAACTAAGGCATCAGAGGGAGCCTCAGGGCCACTTCTCCCTCTTTCTGTTCAGCCAGTGAAAAAATTCTCCAGAATTTCCAGAGCTCTGCCAGGGACCTGGACCTGCTCTTCTTAAGCCTCTCTTCCCTTCTCCTGTAGTGGTTACCTCAAAGAAGCCAAGTAGGTAGCTGACACAGCCAAGTCATGGTCACTAGTCGCCCAAACGAACTGGAAAACAGGCCAAGAAGGACATCACTTCCACTCATGAGTCATAGTACCTGAGGGCTGGGCTGGGCAGGTTCCCAGGGGTCACTTGGCCCCGCCCATGTCTGATGCATGCATTCATACAGGCTTGTTTCCTTTCCAGCCTCTGGAATTTCATCCTGTCATCATGGATGCCTGTGTCCTCCTTTATCCTGGGAGACATTCCTTGGATACCTCACACAGGCCTGTGCACTCTCCTGGCCTTTTCCTACCTTTCTCCCCAGTGTGCACCTTCTTTTCAGGCTCTTTAACTTTCACATTTTGATTCTCTAAATGCTAATGGATGGTCTGCTATGCATGAGGCCCTGTGCTACAGTCTGGACAACTGGCTGGGAGCAGGACCCAGTGGTCCCTAAGGGGTGAGGCCTCTGAAGGAGACCCAAGGATTCATACCCTGATTCGCACCCACCACTAGGGAGTCAGGGGCTGGAGAACACTCAGCTTTTCAAGAGAACACAGTGAACCAAATTAAAAGCCTGAATTCGAGCCTCATTCCCAACTCGTTCTCAGCAGCTAGAGAAGTCAGTCACCCCGTGATCTGTTTCCTTACACAGAAAATGAGGTGGGTGTCCCCCTCAGTGCCACCTGCACTCCACACTTAAATGATGTGAAGATGGAATTTATAGGTGCTTCTCATTGGAAAATAGAGCCTAACTTATTCTAATCCTCTCTGATTTATAATTTTTAAAATTAATTAATTAATTTATTTATTTATTTATTTATCTCTCTGTGCAGCTCAGATTCATAATGATCCTCCTGTCTCAGCCTCTCCAACACTGACATCACAGACATGTGCCACCATGCCTGGTTTCAGTGGCCAACACAACATATCCAGGGTTTTGGGACCAGCATGACATCCTATACCGGGGATTGAACCTGGTTCCTTGTACTTGCCAAGCAGGCACTTAGATCACTGAGCTATCTCCCTAGCCCTACACTACTAATTTTTAACTCAATAATAATAATAATAAAAATAATAATAATAATAATAGTAATAATAATACAATCATAGAAGAAATCTAGGTGTTGAAGCTATCAGGCTTCTTAATTTTTTTTTATTGTGCATTCGTGTGGCTGGTTTGTTTGTTTTGAGGTACTACAGACTGAATTTGGGCATGCTGTATGCTAGGCAAGAGGTGTACCATGAGTTACACCCCCAACTCTTTTTATTTTTGTTGTGAGAACCCCCATCTCAAAAAAAAGCTATCTGCACTCATACTTGCCAGCCTCCTGGCTCACCTCCCAGGTAGTTTAGTTTACAGGGAGCATCACCACGCCCAGCCTGAATCTACTGCTTTCTCTGAAATGATCACAATGGAACTGTCAATAGGAGCAGCCGTCTTCTAGCTCTGCAGGCTTTACTTTAAGAGGGAGTGGTGTGGTGGAAGACTCACTGTCAGGTCCCACACTGTCTTTCCGGGACACACAGAAGTTTGGACTTCTTTTTAAAATCAGTTATTTTGGGCTGGAATTGTGTGGGTCTCATTAATAATATATTCTATACCCACAATAATAGAGCATTAGCTAGACCAGCCAGAAGGAACATGAAAGGGAGCAGGTAGCCCTCGGATTACAGAAGACTTGGAGGTATCTGACGTCCAAGAAACACTATGGATCTGTCCTTAACTAACTCAGCCTGGTGGAGGTAATTAAGAAAAAATGTGGGTGTAGGAAGAAGGCAAGCCATTCCTTGGGATTGGCTGTATGGCTGCTGTAGTTCAAAAACAATTGGGACAGCCACCCACGCCGAGCACGGCTGCCCTTTGATGAGACAGCTATTGACTTTTATAAGATGCCATATTTAGAATAACTTCTGATGCACCAGGGATGATAAGCATCATTCTTGATTTCTATTTTAGACAAATGGCAAAATCTACTTGAGCGTATTAATTTAAAAATTAAAAGAGCCCTTTAAAGTCTAGTTTCTTAAAAACCAGTCATTTTTGCACATGTGACCTCTGAATTTAACTGGTAGAAGCTGGGAGAAATCTGTCCCTCCTAGGAGACATTTCCACCCTGAGGCAACATTTTCTAGACCACTACAAGAAGTAAAAAAGTACTCTGCCAAAGTTTTAATCTCTAAGTGAATGTTAAGTGCACTACCAAACGTTCATATACTGGAAAGGGAGGTCCAACGGTTGCTCTTCACAACAGCAGAAATTACAGCTCCACTCTCAGGTCTCCTAGAAGGCCCTGACAGTGCGTCACCCCTACCCACCCACCGCGCCCAGAGCAGCCAGCTCTGCTTGATCCCCAAGTGAGGCTGAGCACGGCTACCTGGTTAGCTGGGTACTGTATGAGGTTCCTCAGCACCCAGGCATGGGGGTGGGACAAGGGTGAAGTGTGAAACAGGGACAGAGACACCGAAAGGGAATCAGAGTTAAGATCACACCGAGGCAGCTGATTTCCTCAGGAACCTACGTGAAAATTACAATGACGGCAGATAACATCGACCTTGCTTATATCCAGCACTAAGTTACTTGCTTTGTGCTTCGCATATTAATTCTTGGAGAAAGATTATGTCCTAACTGTATAAACAGGGATGCTAGCACTCAGGGAGTTGAAGCAACTTCCTGAAACACAGTAAGGCTTGCTCGGAGAAACTGCACTTCCAACGTCAGTTACCAACCTCTGTGGTAACACCAGGCCCTCCTGAACCACCTGTGCCCAGGTTTGATCTGGATCTCCATTTTCCGATGGTTTATGTGTATTTTTAAAACATGTATTTTGTGCAGGGTCCCATTACGCAGCTTGGACTCATAATGATGATCCTCCTGTTTTCGGCCTCCCGGCCTTGGGATTACAGGCATGCGCCACCAGGCCCCTGCTCCATTCATTGTTCACTCAGTGCGGGCGGGTGTGTGTGGGGGGGGAGGGGCTGGCGCAGCATACGTACATATTTTATTTGACAATTTTGGGCATTTTTGAGAGGATCTTCCCATATGGTCCCAGCCGGCCTTGAGCTCACTATGGAACCCAGGCTGGCCTCAAACTCCCGGGGACCACCCTGCCTCTGCCTCCTGAATGTTGGGGTTACAGGCATGCGCTACTACCTCCAGCCACATATTTTCGTAAGAAGTCTTGACTACACCCTTTGAGATGACAGAGCATCTGAACCCAGCAGTCACAGAAGTTTCTATAGAGCCGAATCGCCTGAATACTGGGCGATAAAATTCTCTCAAATCGCTAATGTTGCCCATTTCTTCTAAAGCTTAGTTTGCACCATCGTGAAATGGAGAGGAATACTAACAAATAGTAATACTAAACTCTAACTTCAGTGAGCACACCTTGTCAAGCAGTTCTTGTTTCCAGCTTGTAGAGTTCTGCTGACAGTCTTTCTAGGTGAAGATCCTCATGCTCAATTTAGAGGTAAGGAGCTAGTTAGAGGCGAGCCAGCTAACTATGCCAAGCTAGCAAGGCTGGCAAGCAGGCTAAAGTCTATATCTGTGTCATGCCAAAGCTCTTCTTCATCTTAAACAAATCTGCAAACCCCTATGCAAGTTTAGTGGTTGTTACCATTGCTGTCTTTTTTTTTTTAAATACTGTGACCGGCTCATCCTGCCCTGGGGGTGGGGCTGTCGCAGCATGTGGTGCTGGGGATCAAATCTTGGTCCCTGCAGTGACCTAAGCTTGCCTAAGCAGGCGCTTTAGACCCCCCGAGCCATCTCGCTGCCTCCCCCCATTGTCTTGCCTTAGCCTGGCAAGACGGAGAGAACCGTCCAAAAATAAGGACCTCTTCATGGAGGAGAAAGATTCGAACCTGAGACTCCAAGCCTGCACATCCTTCCCTCCACTTACTTTAGTTTACTGCCCAATGGATGATGCCTGACTCCCTTCTTAACTTGTTTAGGGCAGTTTCAAGTTCGTTGACTTCTGAGAGTTATTGAGTAAGAAACGTTATAAACTGTTTAGATTAGGACCTGGTGTGTTTAGAAGTCATTTCATAAGTTTGCCTTTCCCAAGTCCTGCTGGCTGCGGCCCTGCAGATGCTGTGGTGAGAAACGGCCTCCAGAGTCTTGCAGTGGAAGGCAAACCCCCAAAGTAATGTGTTGTTTACAGACGCAGAGGAGAAGAGAATGGGCAGGCAGGGCCTTGAACTCCATGGCAAGGCTCGCGGTCCCTGCTGGGGACCGGGATGTTTACTGCTTGCCTTGTGCAGTTGCATGCGCTCCTCCCGGGCTGCACTCCAAAGGGGAACTTCAGTGGCAACACGTCTTACTCTGGAGGACCCCAAGAACGGGAACACGAGTGGGCTGTGTCCCTGCACTAACTTGGAAATCGGGGTACTAATCTAGAAACACGACTTGGTGACAGTCTGGGGGAAGGATCCACTCGTCCACTTGGGAATCTTCCCCACATGTTTCGTCTACCCTTCTGCTAGAGAGCAACTGCTGAAGGACGCAGTTGCGGTGAAGGGTTGGAGGAGCACTGGTAAACTGAGCTATAGCAGGCCCGCAGGCTTTGCGGAAGCGCTGACGTCATGTGACGAAGCAGGACACCGAAGTCTCCGCAGAGACCGCATCTGACTGCCCCGACTAATCAGGGAAGGACCCCAGGAACTAGGCGTGTGTTTGGGATGGCCCAGCTCTCAGAAGCCAGCCAGAAGTGGAGGACCCCAAAGGACATTTCCATGTGTGAAGAAGTCCATCCGCCGCCTGCCCAGAGAGAACAACGCCATTTAATAAACAGAAAGGGGTGAATGCCCACCATGGCTCAGGGCGTTACAGTTCCTGAGAGAGCTTCTGGATGTGCATGGAGAAAAGGGCTTGGAAGTGCTGGTTTGTGGCTTCCCCTTGTGTACGTACGTCACGCGGGCGTGGCTGAGCCACAGGCGGATGCATCGCCAACTGTGGCAGCTGGAGCTGACTGTGCACTGACCTCAGTTTATCGACTGGCCACCAGAGGTGGCCACAGGCGGCCTGTCCATGGCGCTTTATAGTATGTCTACGAACTAACAGGCCCAAGTCACAGGGCCAGAGTGACTGATTCTAAGGAGAACCAAGGTCTTCTCTTGGTTGCTAAACAACTAAAACAAAAAGAAAATAGGAATAACTCCTGGGAAAGACTATCTTGATCTTTAAAACATTTAAAAAAAATTTTTTTAAAAAAATTTTTTGGTTCCAGGGATCAAACTCAGGACCTTGCTCTTCCCTGCCAGGAGGTTATGGTGCTGAGCCATATCCCCAGCCCTTGATTTTCAAAATAAAGTATTTTGTATCTTAACAACTTAATCACTAAAGTAGCAGCACGGTGGCAGCATGCCCATGAAATTAATTTCACAATGGCGGGACAAAGCTAATTGGACTTTCAAGCCCTTCAGCATCACAGAGGCACTGTGTGATCCCTACAGCGCTGGCTTCGACACAGTGACCAGGTAAGCTGGAGCCTGGGCCTCCGATTCCCATCACGCTCACCTGTGCTCCAAGCCCTTCGTCCGCTTCTCCTGCCTAAGGTGAGACAACACCTTCCCGTGCTTGCCAGAAACTCAGTTCTCGTAGCTCACTTCCTACCCAAGGAGGCCTGTGTGGGCATGGATTTCTTTCTCCTAAAGTGATCAAGAGTTAAGAGAATAGCTCTAAAATTACAGTGAAATTCCCCAGGCTTTGACAGGCCATTTAAAATTTGGATCACTCTCCTTTTCCCCAAAAAATGACCCTTATGGCCATTATCTGTTCTGCAACTCCGTTACCTCACTGCCTTGGGTACTGGCACCCAGCTCAGGGGTACACTACCACTGAGATACATCCTCAGTCCTTTTAATTTTTGTTTTTAGCTATGCACTCACTAAATTGCCCAAGCTGGTCTTAAACTTGCACTTGGCTGTAATTCTGCCTGTGTGATTAACTTCTAATGATCAGATCTTGTCCTAGAATTGTGCTCTCATAAACATTAATTAACTGAAAGATAAGTCAGATATCTTATAAATCCTTTCTTAAGAATAAGGACTAAAATCATGTAAGTAACTGAATTTCAGAAACATAATAAATTTTAAAAGCTTTTTTATGTCTTTAGTTCAGGGTCTACAGGGTCTCAGCACACACATCAGATTCACAGGGATCCTCTTATTTTTGGCCTTCCAAGCACTGGTATTGTAAGCGCACACCACCATGCCCAGTCTCAATTGCCATCTCAGTGAACCCCAAGGGCCGGGCTGGCACAGCATGCACAGAAACACAATAAAAATATCAGAAATAATTAGCCTAGCAATAATCAGGTACATGTCAGACTCTGCATATTTTTTAAATAAATCAGCATGATGGAGGTTCACACGATTGTCTTTCATGCAATTGAACTTATTTTTACACACTTTAATTAAGTTTTCTATGCAGACAAAATAGAAGGCAATGAAAATTCGGCTTGCAGAGTAGCTCTCCCATGATCTACAGCCACAATCTGGTTGTAATGCAGTCAGAGTATGTTCATCATGGGAGACTGGTAATGTAAGTCAGGATTCAGCATGATGGAAGGCAACAATGGAGCAGAGTAAGCTTCCACTCTTTCTCTTTTTTTTTTTTTAAAGAGAGCTTTTTTTTTTTTTGGCAGGACTGGGGTTTGAACTCACAACCTGGCACTTGACAGACAGGCACTTGTGCCATGGAGCTATCTCCCTGGCCCCTAGCTTCCACTCTTTCTACCAGCAAATTTTTAATGAAAAGATCAACTGGTGACATCAGATGCTTGGCTCATTCTTCAGAAAGCTGCATCTTTGAAATCACACCAGATGCTCAGTGTCAAACACTCTCCTGCACTTAGGTATGAGATTTAGGGGTAGAGGAGGCATTCGGCCTTCATGGCCCTATCCTACCAGTGGGCCGGTGTGAGAAAAGATGATGGCGGTCTGAGTGTTTGTCCCGGAAATCTAGTAAGTCTGTGTCACGACATCAACATCTGACTTGAAGAGCTGTGTGGTCAGATACAAGTCCTGTCCTTGGACAGACAGACAGACACACACACACATACACACATACACACACACACACACACACACACACGCACATGCACACATACACACACACTGCCTCTGATATCAGACTTAGACTATTGTCCAAGTGGCAGAAAAATGAGTTTGCCACAGTATTTACAAAGATAGTCAATTCCAGTCTTGGAACTTAAGCGTATGGTTCTGTTGGTCCCTATTCGGTCTCCTTTCCCTTTGTCCCTGTCCTCAACTTCAAGGAAACAGTCTATTGGCCTTATGCATTTGCTTACACCTGTATAATTTCCTTAGCTGGAACTAGACTTACCACTTCCTGTGTCTTTAGGGGCTGGGGAAGGTTGTGGGAAGCCTGCTCGATGCCTGCTCAGTGAGCCATTTTGATCATGGTGTCCTTTCACAATTTCTGAACATGATGCACGATGTGATGAACAAGCACTAAATGTCCTCTCCTACCCAGTTCCTGTTTGAAATTCCAACTTCATCTTTCTTCTGGCTTAATCTTTTCTTAGGTTAAATTGATTTTATAGTTACCATTGAATATGCCCTAAAGACACAGCCAGTGGTAGCCATAGAATTTCTGATGGTCTTGTGCTTTGTAGCTGGGTTATAGAGAACCAGAAAGCCCCAAACAATAGTAACGGAGATAAAGTGAAATATGACTGAAATGCATAGTATTTCAGGTGTTGTGTGGAATCAGTGCAATTCTCATTTGTGGGGCTCAACTTTGTTTTATTCACTTTATTTTAACTGAGTTTTGTTATAGACAAAATAAAAAAACTGTTCAGTTTAGAAGAAAGTGAAGACAGCTTGAAAGGTAGTGCAGTGTTTCACACCTGTGAATTATACAAAGAGAATTATACAAAAACTCCTAAAAATGTGGAAACACTACTATAATAAAACACTCACAACTTGACACAGTAAGTGAAGAACAGAAACATCCCATATTCTGAAGCAATGTTGGGGAGGGGGATGAAAAGGAGAGCTAAATATCCTACTTGAGATCTGTATCTTCAAGGAGAAAAAAAGGTCTAAGGATAAAAGATATAAGCTAGGACAGAAGAGAGAGCGTTGATATGAAGGCTCGTCTTTCTGCTCAACAAGCCCGTCGGTCTCCAGTGTGCAGAGGGGGATCTGTCAATCTGACTGAATCTTCCCTTTAGCTTTTGCTGACAGCTGTGCTCAGATAATTCACAACGCCCATGTTTCCTGAGCCCTGGATCATTTCACACACATGTCTGCTTCGGGCTTCGCATTTGCAGAAGGGTATGGAAGCTTTGGAGGAAGTCCAGGCAGACCAAAGGGAAGGATTAATAGCCTGGGAGTTGGAGTTCAGGAAGAAGTTGTGAGATTGGATCTCTTGCAATGAAAAAAGTCTGAGTGGTGACTTTAGTAACACAAGGAGGTTAGAAAGCAGCTGTGCTCCATCTTCAGGAAGATTGGAAGAAATAAGACATAAATGGCAATGAGAACTTCTAAGAACTAGCATTGCTGGATTCTAGACAAATCACAGCAGCAGGCTGGGCCTTCTGCCTCCCTGGTCTGCAATGGCAGGCCTTCTGGCATGGCCATGTGATCCCTCTGGATCTGTCTTTTTATTTTTGGTGCCAGGAACTGAACTCAAGATGTTGTGCCTTCCAGGCAGGTGCAGCATCACTGAGCTATATCTTTAACCTGGAGCTATCTTTTTGAAAGTCTACCTAGCCATAATCAGAGAAATTATTTACCTGAAACAAAGAACACTTGTCTATTTTCTCTTTCTTATGTCCTCTACCCCTTATTCTTTGTCTATCTTTTGAAAACACCACAGACAGCATAACTGGGGCACTGGGTAGCCATGGTGCACACTCTCCACCCTCCAATGTCCTGCCTTTAGGAGCGACCTTCTTACCACTGGGTTTCCACCGGCCACCAGGCACACATGGTCTTCCTTCAATACTGGTCACCACACTAATGAGAAGACAATACCACGAACATTTCCTAGCCTTGCTTAGCTCACCAGGGGTCCAGTGGATGAGAGCTCAAGTGATGGCCTAGAACATGAACTCCCAAAGGGCGAGAATATCTTGTTTTTATCTGCCTGTGTCATGGACCACAGGACAGTGCAGCTACATAACAGGTGCTCAGCTAGTTTTCAGCAATCCAATGAAGGCAACTGGAAAATGAAGGGGAATGGAAGGA
Organism: Capromys pilorides; assembly: GCA_004027915.1. Classification (NCBI taxonomy): domain Eukaryota; kingdom Metazoa; phylum Chordata; class Mammalia; order Rodentia; family Capromyidae; genus Capromys; species Capromys pilorides. The sequence continues at coordinate 77,705 of PVKN010000145.1, read as the reverse complement.
AGCCTACCTGAAGTTCCCAAGTGGTCCTGTATGCTAGGCTTAGGGGAAGTGTAGGCTCTGTGATGCACGTGTATCGTAGGTGCTCTTCCTATCGGGCCCATATCTGTAGGGTCAGTCTCACATGTACCCAGGTTCTTTGTCCAAAAGGATTCAGGAGAGGCACTGAGTAGGCTCATGTGTCAGAGCTACGAAAAGAAGCCCAAGTTCTTAGAGAATGCTATTAATATGACTTTAGGAAGTGTGATAATTATTTTTCCTAAACTATTTTTTTCTTGAAGGACCTAAAATTAGCAATAGATAACCTTTCCCTCCAGTAGCATCACAATCTAAAATGGTTGGGTCTCAAATTGAAGGTTCTGATCCAAATCCTGAAACCCCCCTTGAATAAAGTGGCTAATTCTTTTCCTAACTCTTCTCATGGTAAACCCAACAACAGCTACTGTGGTCAGCTCTATTCTTGTTCATTCCCACACCTCACGATTGCATAACCCTTACCGACACTTACAGAAATCTTACAATGAATAAGTCAACTGATTCCTTGCTGTTAAGTTTTAAGGGCTCTCAGGGAAAATCTGGTAACTCGGGGTGCCACCATGTTGACCATTCTCACATGCTTGAGGGAAGCTTCAGCTTCAGAACTTCCTAACAAAGATTGGGCTTTTTTTCTGGAATGCAGCAAACATTATTCTCAGATGGGATCAGTCTTTTACCCTCTCGTTCTCCAGTCCACAGCTAGGCCCATCTACATCTTTTTTCTGTAGTCCCTTGCTTTGTTGGCCACCAATGTCCTGCCTGGCTCATGATTCCTGTAACAGGTGGTGACCAATTTGGTCCCACGTGAATACAGCATGGAGCTGTTCTATGGTTCCTGAGAAGCTTATAGGGAAGTACTCCCTTGTGAATAGGAAAGTGTTTCTCCCCGGAAGCCTTTCTCTGGCAGGTCTTATTCAGTAATTCCAGGGAGTTTTGATGACATGGTTCAACTCTGGTTGAGACCTTTGAAGTCATTCAGCCTAAACCCAAAAAGATCCTTATCACTGCTCAGCAGGGAACTTTTCTGCTTACTTCTTCTTTCTCCAGGTTCCTGACTGACTTACTCCAATTTTCCACAGTGCTTGAGGTCCATTCACTTGATACTAGGCAAGGTTTTTTTGGAAAGAAAAGTGAAAGCAAAAGTAACTAGGAAACTTAAGTAAACATAATTAAACATGAAATGCTTGTACTGAGAGGAGAACTGACCTCAGCCAATTAAAATTATTAATAGAAAAAAGATGTCAATGTCAAATCTGCGCCTACTGCCTCCCTTCCCACTTGGGTAACGAGCATCAGTTCATGCTTCCTGACAAGCATGGATGACAGGTCACATTTCCCCTCAGTTTTATCCTCCTGGAATATCGGGTTACCACAGTATTGGACTGTAACTAAAAAGACAGATATGGACTGATCCAACATTGACTTGAAGCCCCACAAAGTGAAATAAATTACATTTTCTTTTCAAGCCATGAAATTTTCCCTTTTAATGATAGAAAAATATTCACACACTAAGTAGTTTGGCATCTTGGCTCCTAACATGTGTCACAGACCAATCTTTAAGATGAATCAGAGATGAATGCCGTATGTTCTCAGCATCACCTTTGATCACAAGAAGTTTCATCTTAGTCCACCCAAACTCTCCATATTATCTGAACTAAGCAGATGAAAACTTCAGAATACCATGCAAGGCACTGCCTTGAGATTATCGTGGCTTCCTGGTTTTTGAAAGGTGCATTTGCAAGGGTGGTGTCTTCTCTCCCCCTACTTTGGTAACACGATAATCACAAGCTAGAAAGCTGGCAAATGCCCAGGTGTGTTAAGAGGTCTCATCTCTAGGTCCTTCTGAATTGGCATTTGATCTTCTTTTATTTGTTCATATTCTTGCCTTTCCTGTCTCTGTCTTTCCTCAGTAAAATTGCACCACTCACTGGAAAGTGCAGATACAAACATTTGTTTATATAATGTCAGGGGAGAGTAAGAACCAGATTGGCTGTGGCCCCGCCCAATCAGAGCTTACACATGAGGATGCTTCTCTCTGGAGCAGGAACACTGGCCTGGCCCTGGGAATTAAGTAGATGATCCACTAGCAGTCACTTCTACACTGAGCTGCACTGAGGAAGCTTACAAAGATCCTACACCCTCACTTGCCATGGATTTTTTTAGGACAGAAGTAAATTGCAACTGAGCTTGCAAGTTCCACAGCATGCTTGCCGTTGACTGAGGTGTTTTGTTAAAAGTCTGAGGTAGGTTTCCTCTAGCCCTTTATAAAGCAACTCACCTGCTTTTAAAATATACAGTATGTGCTTCATAAAGTGCATAGCAACATTAAGCAGGACTGTGGGTGCACTGGGAAACATTACAGGGGGCCATGGAGGTCACCAAACCCAGCTTCGAGTGGCCAGTGCTTCGCTGCCTTTTGCTCTCTTCACACACACACCAGCTATTCCACAGCCAGCTCCGCCATCTGTGTGGCAGGGAGTCTGCACGGATCGTGTGTCCCATCAAGCTGACAGAGGTGCAAAGCTAACTGTGACACTCTAAGAATATGCATATATTTGAATAACTTGACTGTTTAGCCCAGCAATTTGCGAAGGCTCAGAATGATCACACATCCTGTTAGCACTTCCAAATAACACACAGCTCTGTTTATGGAAGGGGAGAGCAGCCAGGCGGGGTATCTGGCTAGACTTCTGGAACTTACTGTGCGAACCTGGGCAAGCTACCGGTGGCAGGCGCCTGAGTTCCGTCACCAGTCTTCAGATGCTATTGCAATGTTATTGATATCATTTTGCCGTCTGCCCTTAGGTAAGTCGAACCCAGTATGCAATAATGTCACATATTCTGTTCAGCACCACAGTCCTGGGAACCACAAGAATGTCCAGGAAAGCAAACTGTTTATAAATCGTTCCCTTTAGCAAAATCAATGTTGGAGTGTGCAGGGAAGTTCTTAGGGTAGTGACGAGTCCTAGCATTAGAACATATGCATCGTTCTGCTTACTGGCTCTTGAAGGCGGGTCCCTGTCGCCCTTCTGGGTCCTCTGAGACCAAGGTGTGAATTCAGGCTGCCCGCTTTGGACCGTAGGAGGGGATGGGGGGGGTGCTTATTAAAATGCCAACCCCTGGGCCCTGCCATGAGGGACCTTCCCCTTAACACTGGTGATCCCGTGCTGTGAGGAGGTCCGGGTATTTTGCGTCAAGTCTGCTTTCTAGTTCTTGATTGCGGAGCTCAAGGTCTGTCCCAGGACTTAAAGACTGCTCCGACCAAGGAGAACTTCTGGCTCTAATGCAGACAATAGGTAGTTACCCTTTAGAGTTCCCCAAGGGGCTGACTGAAAATAGTCCGGTGGCCCCCTAGCCCCGTGAGTTCTCTCCTTGGGTCTCCGAGACCAGCGGCAAAAGACCCCTCCTGCAGGACAGAAAGGGTTAATACGCCCTCCCCCATTGCCTAGGCCCATCCTGATTCTGCTTAAAGCCGAGTGTTTAAAACATGTGTTAATTTTTGTTCAGGCTCATTATTAAAGGGTTGGCTTCTGTGTGTACGTCCGCTAGGGCTGGAAATAAAAAGATCTGCAAAAGCGTGCACTGCCCTGGAACGGAACTCTTCTAATAAAAGATGGATCGTTTTCAATGCGCTGGATTCTGATTCTGGTAATTCGTGCACCCGAGTGTCTATTTCGAGGCAGCGGAGGTATCATATGACAGCGCGCGTCAGGGCACCGCGGGGCCCTCTCGCGGATTCCCACCAGCTTCCCCATTCACCACTGCGAGCGCCGCCCCCGCCACCCCCACCCGCTCAACCCGGGTTGCCTGAGACCTCCCTGCCTCGGCCGAGCTCACATGGGGATCCGCGCTGGAGGGGTGTGGATATCGCGTCCGCCATGCAGTTTCCACTATCAATAATTTAACTTCTCCGCGGCGGCCCAGAGGAGTCCAAACCCGGTTCCCAGAGACCCGCCCCCTTCCCTTTTTTTTAATTTTTTTTTGTTCCTTTCTTTGCTTTAAAAAAAAAAAAAAACTACAGCGAAGGTGAAAGACACTCGATCTGGGAGTTTGGGGCCGAAGTCTCCCCGGCGCCGCTGCCTTGATGTTTACTTAGACGAGTCGAGGCTAAAAGGTGGGTTCCCGGCTCCTCTGCATGCTCAGAGCGCCGGCTTCCGCGGGGAGGACGCGGGGTCACTGGGTCGGGGCTCCGTAGTCACCCGCGGGGCTCCAGCGGGCGCGGGAAGGTGTGTCCGCCCGGGAATCGCACCCTCCCGGAGCTTAGGCACTGGGTGGGGACGCGGAGAGGTGCGCGGCGCTGGGGAGCGCGACTGGGCGCGGCAGATTCTCACTTTCTTCCTGCGGGCTGCTGGGGGGCGCCGGGGGACGCGGGGTACCCGGGTAGACGCACTACAGCCTCTCCAAGCCCGGGGCGCGGCCTGCCCCGGGGGTCGCGGGTGAGTTCCGGCGGCGCAAGCGGAGAAGGCAGAGCCGGCGCGCGCGCGCAAGAGCTCCCCGGAGACCCCCCGGCTGAGCCGCAGCGAGGAAAAGAGCAGCGTTCACTTTAAGCGGCACCCCGCACGGGTCTCGGGGGCGCGGGCGGGCGGGGAGGTGCGGAGGGGCGGCGCCGCGGACCAATGGGGGCGCACGCGAAGAGCTAAAGGATGTCCGCGCCGGGCGCCGGGCGCGAGCTGGAGCTCCGGGTCCCCGCCGTCGTCCCTGCTGCCGCTGCTGCTGCCCCTGCCTCTGCCGCCACGCCGGGGCGCACCCGCCCGCCTCGGCCGTCCCGCGCACCCAGGGGCGCCTCAGGCTCGCGCGCAGCACAGAGGAGCCGGGCCACCTCCGCCTGCTCCGGGGAACTCGCCGATGAGATCCTCGCGCCCCGGCGGCCACCCGTGCTGCGGGGCCAGCAGGGAGGTAGCGCGCCGCGGGGCCGGGAGCGGGACGGCGATGTGACCCTGCGGCCGGGGACCCGAGAGTGCGGCGTGGACCCCGAGGTAAGGGAAAGCCAACTTGGGGACCGCGGAGTTGCGGGGCACAAAATTCTGCCTCCCTCCTGGCATGGACGCAGGGGTCCCAGGTCGCTCCTGCTTTCTCAGCGGGCCCCGCCCAGAAGCAAGACCCCAGTTCCCGGAGCGAGAAGAGACTAGAAACCCCGAATCACTCCGGGGATCCCGAAACCCTCCCGCGTTGTCCGGGGAGAAGTCTGAGGGAGATTCGAGGCTCCAGCTCTTGGGGTGACCAGGGAACCCTCAACGGTGCGCCCGATTGAGGGGTGCGGCGTGGGCTGGAAGTGAGGTTCGAGTCTCTGTCCGTCCCCCACTCCCCGCCCCTCTCTCACCTGTGTACCCTGCCGCGGGAACCAAAGCGGACTCAGATCAAAGCCAGCCTGGAGAACTTGGGGTGCAATTTTGGTACCCGGACCCGACAGGCTCTACGAACCCCAGAACAGGCGTCACCCCTTCCTAACTCCTAGTGTCTCCCACCCGAAAGGAAAAAGTTCTGGGGGCTGGGTGGGGTGCCTGGAGTGGGGTTGGGTTCTTGGGGTGCAGAGGTAGGAAGAAGGGTGGGCGCCAGAGCTGCGCCTGAAAGGCACCGGCCCTGGGTCGGGGGTTTGTGCTTAGGGAGCAGAGAAAGCAGAAACTGTAGACCTGGGGATCCTGGGGGCGTAGGCTGGGGGCGACCTGGAGGCGCGCGCTGGGCGCAGCTGGTTGGGGGATCTGCCGCGGGCGGCACGGAGGAGCGCGCGGACGCGGCGCGCTAGGAAGGGTCAGGGTGCCCTCTGCTGGCCCTGCCGGCCTGAGCAGCCGCCGGGGAGCTGGGGGCGGGGCGGGCGAGGCTGCGGGTCCCGGGCGAGGGAGGGACTTGTTGCGTGCTGCGTGCTGCGTGCTGCTGGCCGGCCCGGTGCGCGTGCGGCGCCGCGCCGTGGACTCGGACTGACCGCGCTTCTTGGGCTCCGATGCGGAAAGTTTTGCTCGTGCTTGGGAAGCTTTGCTTAGATGACGGTTCGAGCTCCTCGAGCCTATTTTCGAGTCTCCTGGTTATTTTGCAAAACCTATGCCTCAAGGTCGACTGCAGTGAACATATTCTGACAAGAATGCAGGAATGTTCTTGGCCAGAAGCACAGAAAAGCATATTTCTGAGTGTTTATTAATCTTCCTAGTACAGTTATCTGTTCAAGCAAAGCCTACATAATTGGGAATGTTGTTTGTTCAACTGCATATGCCATTAAATGAGACCACCCCTCCCTCCAAAAAAAAAAGACAAGAAAAAACCTGGCTCAGTTTCCTGGAAAAGATCCTGCCTCCCTTTATTTTGCTACTTCCCTTTATTTTTATGCAAAATTGGTTTTTATATGCTAGTTTTAATATGATCCAAAGCTATTTGGGCTCACAACTTGGCATGCAGGATTTTTAACATTTTATTTTATTGAGTTCTAATGACAGGTTTAGTTCAGAAGAGCAGAGAGGCCTCCGCTGTTTACCTCGTGCAGCTCTGACGTGTTTAGGCTGCAGGGGGCTGAGAACATGGCAGGGGTACTTGGCCCTGTCACAAATAGTGCACCCCCCTGCACGCTGAAACCGCTGCTCACTAATTTTGGCCTGGGGGAGCCAGTACCCCTGCAACCCCAATGAACTCCTGCAAATGCTCTTTAAGCTGCTTCAAGTTTATTTTTCCTTTTTAGATTTACCTTGAACTTAGCCTCAGAGGTAAGAAAAAGGAAGAAAATACTTGATGAAATGTAACCACAGTCTCTACTGGAATTTGAAACACGTTGGTTACCATTACTGGAACCCCAGGACCTTGAAGTCCTTGTCTTTTTTCTTTTTCTTTTTCTTTTTCTACTTGGTTTTGTAAAATGTGATAAAAAGTTGGTAAATATAGACCAGTAGTAAGTGTTAGGACATGGAAACCATTATGTATATAGAACTATTTTAAGTTATTACAGAATGTTTTCTATTTATAAATGATATAAGCAGAAAGAAATGGTTTCCAGATAAACAAGGCTTGGGTACATGTTTTGAAGCATTAGAACATTGCAGACACACTTCAGCATCACATGTTTTAAAAGCAAAACAACAGAATTAATTTTTCACATACCTCTGGAGCGCTTCACAGTCTGTTCAGAGTGGAGTGAGTAACTAGAAATCTTGTTTGTTTTAAGGTGATATTTAAGGGCATTTCAGAGGCCAGTACATCAGCATTGATACGTCTAGAAAATAAAGCTCGCAGGGACTCTGCTGGGAGGGTGTCCCTCCTCCGGAACTTTTACTTGCAAAGCAAGGGGAGGCAGACACAATGGTTGTTTGCCTAGAACACAGTCTTCAGGCTCAGAAGGCTGGCTCACTTACTAAGCCCTCACAGTGGACCCAGGGGACAGGAAGGTGGCGGGATACTGCTGTTTCATTGTGACTCACCCTGAGGGAAAGGATGAAAATGTAAATGCCGATTTCTAAAATCTTCCCTCTAAGCCCTCGGTTTCCTGTTTAGAAGGGGGCACCATTACAATGTAAGCTCTTGCCCTCTTCCTGGAATCTTTAAAGAGTCCCAGCTTTTTAATAGTCAAAATGTGGATGATTGATACTCTCGTTTCTTTCAAATGTAAATAGCTCTGGCGCAGAGCTGAGTGCATGGATCGCAGGAGCACGCCCACCTGATAGTATAGTGGAGAGCGTGTTTACATTTTTTACATTCATCTTTTAAAATCTTCTGGAAGCCAGCATGCCTGCACCCCTCCCCCGCCCCTCTCCCTCTCCCTCTCTCCTCTTATCTAGTCAACTTGCAAAATGGAGCAAGGATCTGAGTGTGTATGTGGACTTAACACAGACTTAATTTTCCATTAAATATGCAGAACACTGAAAATACACACAAGGGAAAATTCATCTACAAGGAATTCATTCACATTTTAAGAGTTGGGACATTAGACCCAGAGTAGCGAGGACAATTTCAGACTTCCTGAATGAAAACAGAAAGCCCAGAGACTCTGCCACGGGTATCTTTCAGGAAGGCATGCCCTGTCAGAGGGCCCCACAATGCTGCTTTGATTTTACTGGCCACAGCCCCATTTTGCCTTTGCCTCTGCTGTGGAGATATTTGGTTTGTGTGAGGGACCCTGCCTGCCTAGGGCAAATGACTGTCTCTTTAATAAGGTAATTGTTCCCTTGTCTCAACTTGTTTCCAAACAATCGCTCTGAAGCACTCGGTTTCCACTGATTGCAAAACTGCTCCCTAATTGAAGGACTCTCTCGGCCTCCTCTGCAGCCATTCAGCTCCTGAGGGGCTCTGTACTTTCAAGCTGTGAACCGCATGCTAACCAGGATGACTCCAGGAGCGAACTCTGCAGAGCTGTAGGTTTCAGATGCTGACTGGTATTCAGTGGTGGAAGAAATCATTTGAAGAAGACTCGCATTAATTTACATTGGGATAAATTATTTTGATTCGGATGAACACAGTGCAAAGATGGGCCTCCACAGCAAGTGAGAGACCCGAGGGGCTGCACCCTGCCTGTGTTTTCTGGGCTCAGTGCAGAGCAAGGCAAAGCAGTAATTGGCAAATGAGCTCTGCATGGTATTTGCATGTGGGATTTAATCCTAGTTATTTGTTTTTTTTGAGTTTAGGCCCATGTGTCCCCCAAAACCCCTTTAAACTGCTACTTAGAATTCTGTATCCCTAAACCACGCTATACAGAAGGGCATCCCTGGATGACCACAACACTTATACTCAAGATTTAGAAAAGTCATGAACCCAGTTATTGAATAATACATAGAGGCCTGGTTAAGGACAACTTCAAAAGATGAAAGTTTACTGATACAGTGGCATTAGAAAGTGGGTGAGGAAACGGGGTGGGGGAAGAGGAGAAGGAGGAGGAGGAAGAGGAAGAGGAGGAGGAGGAAGGGTCCACAGAGGTAGGAGGGCAGCAGCCATGTCAGCTCAGACCGGAAGTGCGGAAGCTTTCAGTGCTGTGGAAGTACCCGTGCTCCCATGTGGACACTGGGGCACTGTGCGCTTGACAAGACCAGACTGGCTGAATGTTCTGATTGGCAGCAAGCACCACACCACCCTGAGTTCTTGCCTGAACCCCAAGGACAGGTTGCGGGCCGGGGGTGGCAGAATGATTGAGGGGAAACAGCATAGATGTCCCAGCTTCAGTGACAGCCATCATAAAGCGAAACTTTATCCCTCAGAGCCAGGAGCGATGAAGGTTGTGTGGTTTCACCAAAGCTTCACTTTAAAGAACTTTCCATTGGTTGTCATGGTAGTAATATTCTGATTTTGAAAGCTCGAAGAACCTAGGAGTTTTTAAGTGGGCTTTGCTCCTGGTTGCCTTGGTCTGGCTGCCTGTTTATGATGCACTTCTGCACTTCTGGCCTGGCTAGTGTGGGAGCAGAAGGGTAAGAGGGTTTTTTAATTCGAAGACGGTTTAGTGAGGAAATGTAAAATTGTATGATAAAAAAGTCTCAGGATTTCACGCTGCTTTATTAAGATGAAGCCTAGAAGAGACCCTGCAATGTATGGAAATGTATGAAATTAAAATTTATAGAAGTGGGAAAAAGATAGTTGTCAAGTACAGCAGGCAACTCTTCAGAAATTGAAGTTATAGCGCCACCTAGAGAACAAGATGCTCTGCCGCGCAGGCGACGGGGCTGACCGGTTCTACAGGCAGCGTGGTCGGTGGTGCTGGGTTTCTTGCCACCTTGTGCAGATTTGGTGTTCGTGGAGCGCCGTGGGCGGGAGAGCGGACGTCTGGGATTGTGCGTGGAACTTTAAAACAAATAAACGCACAACTTGGCATCCACACCGAGCCTTCTGAGCATCTTAATGCAGTAGCCAGGCGGGGTGGCTGCCAGGCTGGCGAACCTTGGCCTTCTTTTTAGCGTTCATTATTTTCAAGGGTTTGGGCTCCAGCGTGGAGTACAAAGCTCCTGATTTTATTCATTTGCCGCAGGCGATTCATTGCACTTTCTCAGATACAATAGCACCAAATAAATTGAGTAGAAGGACCTCGAAGAAGGCCTTTGATCTCTGGCCTAATTTTAACTTTAATGATTTGAGAAGACCTAAGAATGAAATGCGGGATCAAATATGGAGCGAGATTTTAAGCACACACACCCCCACCACCCCAGTGTAAAACAAAAATGAAAGAGAAGTTTTGCTGAAGGAGAAGGAAACCCTAAGCACTGGAGTGGAGGAAAACACTCACTGGAGCCAGGGTCAAGAAAGCAGCAATGGAACCAGGAACCAGTCATCACAAACTGGCTCAGAATTCTTGGATGGCAAAGTGTGTGTTTTGCTTTTGCGTTTTCCCATAATGGCACCCAGAGAACGCTGGTAGCAAGGGATATACATTGGTAAATGCTGCTGAAGGCCAGTCCAATTCGTGATGTTCACGATGGAGAAACTATAGAAACACGTTTTTTGGTTTTGCTGGCAGGAAGGCAGGAATGGAAGGAAATGGGTTTAATCCCCCACCCACAGGCAATTATAGAGTCATTTAGTTAGCCCTAGTTCTGCAATTTCTTATGCATCATTTGATTCCCTCATGAAATCGTGTTTGGAACATCTGAAATGTTAAAGTTGATTTAGATACATTTTCTGCTGGTGGGTTTTCTCTCGAATGTCTTCGGTTTTTTTTGGATGCCAGCAGAGATGCCAGTTCTGGTATTTGGGGACTGAAATATATCTGAAGTTTGTGTTGGTTTCTGGGAAGTGGAGAAAAGTAGCTTGATAATCAAAGGGAGTCGTTACTGTTGTGTTCATGTCATCTATAGCAATCAGGCATGGGAAACTTTTATGCAAAACAAAACAAAACAAAGCAAAAAAAGGGTGAGGGAGAGAGCGGAGTGGGGAGGGCCTTAGTCAGGGTTGGGCTGCATGGGATTCAGTTTCTAAGCTGCTTCCAAAAGCGGATTGCATGTTCTGTTGCCATCTTCTGTCTTTGCAAACTGAAACTGTGCCCAACCGGAAACACGTCTCCCCTTCCTTTCACACATTCCCTTGTTTCCTAAATGTGTTTTCAAACACAGATGAGTTTCTTTTACATGACATGGATCTCAAGGTCGGGCCATTTGCAGTCAAGGTGCTCCAGGGAGGTGCTTGGCCCGCTCCAAGGGTTATCTCTCAGCAACGGGGGCGTGGCTTGTGGGCTTGGCTTGCGGGGGCGTGGCCGGGTTAGCGCCCTTGCACTGCATCTTCAGTCCTCTGCGAGCACACAGCCAGCCCCACAGATGTCTGTTGGCTGATAGACACTGGATCGCTTGCTGGATCGCTTGCGTTTGCTTCAGTGTAAAATAGTGTCATTAAGTTTGTTTGTTGGTTTCTTTTAATAGAATAAAAAAATATAGGGGAGAATGGGAATTGGTATGATTTGGGGGATGACATAGCAACCGTTACAGAGAAAACCTGGAAGTCTTCAATAACTGGGGGTCCCTGTGAGCGGTGGGGTGTCCAGGGCCCCTAGCCCAGTTCCTGGAGTCCGGGCTGGTGATTCTCCTCCAAGAATCTATGTTTGTGTATCTGGTAAATACGGCAGGAACACTGCTCCACAGTCTGGCTGCATCAACTCGGAAATATTTAACCGCTCTCTGTCCAAGGAAGCAAACTATACAAATGTGAATCTCAACAAAACCAAAGCAGAACACAGGGACAGGAAGTGGTAGTGGATCCCACAGTCCTAAAAACCTGTACTCGGTTTCTGAAACTCTATCCCCCTGCTGGGCTGGGCTGGGCAGTCCAGACAAGTTATCAGTCCAGGGACAGAGCCATCCTTTCTGTTCTCAGCTCCTTGAGATGAAATCAGAGAGATAGATACAGGGCACTCATCCCTAAATTAGCATTGTAAGTATAAAAATGTAAGCACTCCAGGGTAGGTCTCCCCCAAACAGCATCTTATGTGGAGGGCCAGCACGAGAAACAGAAATGTGCAGTGCCGGGTTGCTTGAACTCCAGGTGTGAACGTTATGGCTTTGGTCCTGTAATTTCAGCTTTGGCCTTGAAGGGGTCTCTCAACCTCTGCTCTGTGAAACAGATCTAGGAAGATCTGTTATCCTAGATCAAGTGTCAACACGTAGTAGGCAAAGGCGAAGCGAGCCTGAGAGGTCTCCCTTGCCCTCTCCCATAGAGGAACCCCTGCCTTGAGCGCTACGTCCACCCAGTGTCCACAGGATGGTGGCCGCATAAGACAGACACCTTTTAAACAATACTGAAAAATTTTCCTACTGTGTACTCTTCAGGCATAATCATATGTAGTGGTTCGGAAGCAATACAGCACGGCCTTCTTGGAAACATGCTATTCATCACTAAAATGTGTAACAGTAACATTTTTTAAAAAAGTGTTGCTGCTGCTAGAGTGGCAGATTCCTTTTCTGGTGTTCACGACCCTGAAAAGTGACTTGAAAAGTAGAGTCACGGGTACTGCTGCAGAACGGCTTGGCTGTCCTTCAGGCGGTCTCTCATACAAACATGACACAGAGCTGTCCAGGACTTTTCCAACACCAAGGAGTCACCGAGAAATTCCACAGTATATATTGGTACTAGGCCCCAACTCCACTTGTTGCATGAAGATATTTACCTGACCTTACTGTTGTTTTCATGTGTAGATGAGACTGCACCCGTCCACAGCCGTCCTTACTCTACAAAATGCATTTGCTGGTCTCATTTCTTTGATTCTATAAATCTTACGAAAAGATTGGGCAGTCAGCATTTCTTCTTGCTGTTTTTCTTTTCTTCATTTATGCATTTGGTACAGGGTCTTACTGTGCAGCATGGACTCATAGTAATCCTCTATTTTCAGCCTCCCAGTGTTGGGATGATGGGCATATACCAGCATACCTGGACTAGGTCGTCTGGCTCAGGGCGCCCCAGGGGTGGGGCCAGTGTGATGTGAGGGCAGGCAGAATTAATAACAGAGAAAGGAGCTGAAGTTCAGAGGGGATAGGCACCGATGCAGTAGAATGTGCAACAGTAGAACCAGAGCAAGGCGTGTGTTCCAGTGACTTCTCTTGCCCATGCCCCGCAGCTGTCTATACCCAGGACCTGTGGTATTTGAGTAAGACATCACAACTCCCCTGTGATCCATTTGTGTGCAAGTGTGTGGCAGGTGCCCGCTAGTTAGGTCACCTGAACTGGTGTCCCTTTCTACAGCAGCAGCTGTAGGGGGCTTGAAGAGGACAGCCATGAGGACAGAAAAGCTGTTTATGCTGACGAATTTTAAAATTCAGCTTAGTTTCTTTTTCACTAACTTTTGGAAGAGGAACTTGCTGTATTTGTTGAATTTCTTAGCTCTGACTCTCTTGAAGAGAGACGGTTTGGTAAAGGAACCTTTGGAGGTACTGATAAAATAGGGTGCACAGGGCCCGGACCCCCAGCACAGTGGTCACCAGAATGACCTAGAAAATTAAAAATAAATAAATAAAAAAGGATATGAAGCCTTAGTCTCTGAGATTTTGGCTTAGGATGGGGCATGGGAACAGGCAAGACTTCTGGGCTTCCGCAGGTGGAGCAGATGTTTGGGGAAGTTGGAGAATTGCTGAAGTAGAAGCCAAATAAACTGTATGTCATGTGATTTAGAGAATCCCATCATTTGCTTCACAGTTCAAATACTTGGATTAGAGCATGCTTACAAGGGATTTGTTGGCTTGTAAATAATCATTCAGAGGCGTTGAGAAGGGAAGCCTGTTGAGGATTCTTCTAGCTTGAAAGAAATTTCCTACCCAGAAACCTCCCTGTGGGAGCAGAAGCCCTGGGCTAGCATCCCCGGCCTGGGACGCAGTGATTTGAGGCCCAGCATCTACCAGGTCTGTGACCTGGGACAAGCTGTGTAATACCCTGTACCTCTGCCTCCCAGCAGGCCATGGTGGGGTCCCATGTGTACTCGACAAAGGGTCCAGAATAGCACTTAGTGCTATTTTTCTTAATGGCACCTTTAAACCCCGCCAAAAAACATTTTTTATGGTTTACAACCAAGACAAGAAAGAGCTTCAACACTGTGTTTCATGAACACATTTGCTTCATTTTATAGCAAAGTTGACAAGTCCGCTGCTCTGTTTGCTGTAATTCTCTAAGCCTAGTTTGTTTATTGATGACCTTTCTTTCCTCGTAACTGTCCTACTGGTGCTTGAAGATCCAGCTGGATTTCCTTTTCCTCCAGAAAGACTCCTTCCCATGAGGAACCTGCTGGATGTCAGGTTTCTGAGTGTCATGATGTACTGTTAAATCACAGAAGCGGTTGTCTAATTATTAAGGCATTATTACTTATCTCTGTCAGTTTCTGTGCTAGGAGCTTTGGATGTAATGTCTCAGTCAAGAAGAATGTTCTAGAATGCTTTCCCCAGGATAGTTTGACATCTAAGAGACATTTCCTGAAGAGAAACATGATGAGCTAGTCCGAGCCTGGTGCCCTAGTCCTGGGTCTGAAGATCAAATCTGATTTCCTGCACACCTCCTGCTAGCTAAGGGACCCCACACTGAGGATGTTGCTTACATTCCCTGTGTTTACCACAACTGTGAAGCAATTCCTTCCCCTCATCCTGTGTTTCTTAAAGAGGCCATGATTCTCTGTCAGAAGACTGTGTGGGACCCTTCTCATCTCATACTTTTTGTTGGGAGAGGAGAGATGGCTTTGACCCCCACTCCCACCCCAGTGGGATGGTCATCTTGTGAACAGTGTGGCCTGGGCCTAGGCCACGGACCCCTCTTCTGAAATGGAACTTGCTCTCTTGTCCTCTGTGGGATCGCTTGTGGCCAAGGCTGTGGGTTTTGGCAGCCTGACTGTTACGCTGGGCACAGGAAGGGCAGGGATGTCTTCCTTCGACCTCTAGGGCCTCAGCCTCCTCAATTTCCACATTTCTACTTCTGGCTATTGGCCTAATTCGGTTTGTGGGTAGGGAGCTGGTCTCTCTGCTGGTGCCAGGTTACCCCTATAGTTTGCTTGCTACTTGACAACTTGTTTCTGTTCTGCTTCGAGCTCAAAATCCCAGGCAGTCACTCCACCCATGGCACGGTGGGTGTCTCAGTTACTCTTCTCTCATTGCTGGGACAAATACCTGACACCCAAAATAAAGGAATGAAAGGTTTATTTAGCTCACAGTTAGTGGAGGTTTCAGTCCATACTGGGCTGGCTCCAAAGCAGAGTGGCACAGGACAAAGTACCCCTGTTCATGGCAACAGTGGCAATCAAGAGTGAGTCTGTCTTTCTGTCTCACTTATGTTACATTCTGGCTATCAGTCCCAGCTTGGGTGTAGCACTCACACCCATGATCTCAGCAGTACTAAGACCTATAATCCCAGTGGATCATGAGTTAATCTCAAACTCTAAAAGTCTTTGCCTCATGACTGCATGAGACTTTGTGGGGACAACTAGACACAAACCATAACAGTGGGAAGTCACATTGATGGATTTTTTCCCATGTTGCATAAGACATAGTCCTTGTCTCAGAGCAGCTGTCTTATGGAGTTGCCCTTTTCCTTCTTTACGTCACTGATCTGTGCCTGTGCCACAGTGTAGTTACACCCATCTGCTGGAAGCCCTGCCACACACAGAGGCGCTCCTCTCTTCCTCCCTGTCCCACCCCTGCTCCCCTCCCCCATCACTCCTCCTCCCTCTCCCCTCCCATCTCCACAACATGTGCCTACCTTCCTGGTTCCTGCCATCCCGCTTTTACCTTGCTCTTTGAATTATTTATACTTGGGTTTCTCACTAAGATATCTAACCTTCTGCATCTGACTTATTGCATAGAACATCATGGTCTGATGAGCCATCCCTTTGTTTACAGGTGACTCAGGTTGGTCCTCCTTTCTGGCCAAGTAGTACCCTACAGTGTATCGACACCTCCTTTGCATTATCCGTTCATCTGCTGATGCGTGTGCAGGCCACTTCCATGATTGAGCTACTGCAGGTTGTGCTGCTGTAGCTGTGGGCATGGCTGATCAGGTCATGATGACCTCTACCTCTTCTGGGAAGATAACTCAGAAGAGGTAGAGCCAGGCCGAGTCCAGTTTTTATTTTTAGTTCTTTTCCTCCTGTGCATTTTCCTCTTCATACTAAAGTTGGTTTGCAAATCCTTAAAGCAAAACTCTTCTCCTGCCTTGTCTAAGTCCTTGAATCACCTAACTGCCCTGGTTGCAGTTGGCACCCAGGGGAGCACTTGCCGACTCAGCTTCTGTTTCTTTCATGGGTAGGAAAGACTCCTGCATTGGCACTGCCAGCTCAGAAGGTGCCTACAGGGAAACCGAGGCTAGCAAAGCATCCACAAGTCAACTTGGCCCATGAGTTCAGCAGTCCACGACTCCTCATGGGCACTGGAAATGAGCTACACAGCCCGTACTGCATGAAACGGGGTCCGTCCAGCACGAAACCTTGGCCCCAAAGCCTTCTTTTGCCACTTTCCTCTGCCACCTCCTTTCCCTGCATTTTGTTTCCCTTTTGGGGCATACCCTTCCTGTGGCTGTGGCATTACCCCGGGTGTGGCGCAGAGCTGTGTTCCTAGCTTCCATCTCCACCCTGACCATGCCCCCCAAATAGCGATTCTGTCTGCTTCATTTCGGTGTCCTAGTCCCTGTGCTCAGAGAATGGCTACTAAATGAGTAAGTGGCTCATAAGTGAAACTCGAAAGGCTTATTGACCGCCACCCCAAGCTGCAAGACTTCAAGTTGACGTCCAAGAGAAAGCCATTCACAGACCGCATCGCTGTACAAGCTGGGGTGATCTTTGCTGCCCTGGGAGGCTATGGAGAAAAAGGAGCTTGACAATGACATAGGTCTTCTCTGTTTATTTATTTGCTTATTTATTTTTATGGCAAGTTCAACCTGCCCTGGGGGTGGGACTGGTGCAGCATGTGGTGCCGGAATCGAACCACAGTCCCTGCAGCTGTCTAAGCTTTCCTAAGCAGGCCTTTGGACCACTGAGCCAACCCGCCGGCCCGGGTCTTCTGTTTAAACCAATGTGGGCTGCAGCTGCATTTCTGAGGTGCTATAGTTGGGGCACTGATGGCACTGTTCCTCCTGGAGGTGGCACTGGGGGTAGGTGGCAGACTTTTTAGGAGATGGGGCTTGGTGAGCAAGCCAAAGTTCACTAGGGTCAAACCCTCCAGGGGGATTGTGGGACCCCAAGCTGTTCTCTTTCTTTGACAGTCTGGCAAGTTTGGTTCTTCCACACATTATCTCAGTCCAGGTCCTCAAACCCAGCACACCTCCTTGTAACTCTACAATCCAGAACTGCAAAAGTTATTTAAATTCCCTGTGCTTAGCACAACTGTGAAAGAAATCTTTTCCCCATCCGTGTTTCCAAAAAGGGCCTCGATTCTGTCAGAAGGCAGTTCAGGACCCTTTCTCTGGCCCGCATGACTTCCTGCTTTCTCTCAGGAGAGGAGAGATGGCTTTGAGGGATTACCCAACCATGGACCAGAACATCTAATCCCAAATAACACTATGCTCTTTATAAGTCAGTTTGTCCATGGTGCAGGTGACAGGAACAGCCACTTATGGCCCTCTGATCCATTCAACAGCCAGGGCACTGCAGATGCAGCATGAGGTTGGAGCTCGGTCCCAGATGCCCACTTGGGGAGGGTCCCTGTGTTCTTCCCTTTCTAAAAGAATCGTGCTTGGTCTTGGGAGCCTTCGACTGAATACTGGGCTGTGCAAAACTGATCCTTTGGAACGGTGCTGAAAACTTCTTTCAAAGGTTGTTGGTGAGTGGCAATGTGCCCGTTTCCCTGTGTTTTCTTAAAAATCAGGGACAATTCAAACTTCAGATGATCATTTAATAAATCCATTATTAAGAGTAGCCATAGTCATCATTCCCATTTTGCATGAATCAAGCTTAAAGATGGCCACCCTTGTCTTTTCCTTTCTTGTGCCTGGCACAAACTCCCTGGCACTCGCCTCTTCAAGAAGAAAATGTTCCTTGTGGTCTGTAGCTGGCCGGCTCCAAGGCAAGGGGAGCATGGCAGAGGAGCGCTACTCAGGCGGGGTGGCCAGGAGGCAGAGGGGGATGGTATGAGGAGTGTGTGGGGTCCACCTTCCCAGGTACTCAGGCCCTTCCAACCAGGCCCCACCCCTAAACAGCAAGTCTGCTGTAAACCCCCACAGTCAGTCACCTTCCAAAAACTCATCCAAGTGCATATGGGCTGTTTCCTGGAGGACATCTAGATATAAACCATAAAACCCCAAAGTGAAGCAGGTCTCAGTTTAGGACATTCTTAGAAACTTTGGCTGGATGAATCCAGGAATTGGGATGGAACAGATTCATAATCCTGTACTGGAAGCAGGGTAGCCTCTTGCATTAGAGGCGGTGGCCCCGGCTGGAAAGGCCCCTAAGGCTCGTGAGGGAAGTTCCATAGGGAAGCTCATCCACGTAAAAGCTGGTGTGTCGGGGGCAGAGTGACCCAGTGTGGCCACAGACAGGGCTTCCCATTCGGGTCTGAGGTCCAGGCCACTCATTCATGGACACAAGGTCACAGAGTCGTTGCTCCACCCAGCACCCTCCACCCTCTTGGTTGGGAATGGGAGTGGGCAGCACCTGCTGTCTCAGAGTTTCTGAACAGCTGGGTTCCAGAGCTGGAGCTGCAGGCATCCCCGGGCACCAGGGCAGAGTGCTGCCTCCTCTGGAGGGCTTCGCCCCAGGGAAGAGAGGAAAGCGCCCTGGGCTGGCCGGGGTTAGAGGGGATGGGTGGTTTTGCCTTTGCCTTCTCAAAGAGTGCTTTTTTACTCCTAAATTTGGGGAAGGGGAGAGGGAGGATCCTTCAGGGAGCATTTCCAGAGTTTTTGAAGCTTCCAGCTCCTTTGGGAGGTAAACTGGAGGCCTGTGTGTGTGTGTGTGTGTGTGTGTGTGTGTGTGTGAGAGAGAGAGAGAGAGAGAGAGAGAGAGAGACAGGCACTGACATCCACCGGTCCATACTCAAGGCAAAGAGCAGGCCCAGCACAGTCTCAGGTGTGGTCCAACCAATGGCCCTACGGCTGGCTGCCTGAGTCCCCTGTGAGTGTCACAGCGCTCCAAGCCATGCCATCACCCAAGACCACATACGGCGTCCTTTGAGCTTGCGTCTTCCTCTTTCCCTCTCACTGTGTCTGCCGCTTCTTGCTTTCGGTGGTTCGTGGGAGCCCATCTTCTGGAAGTTCCCTTCCTGTGGGGGCCAGGGTCCCTCTCCCCTGGGGGCTGTCGTTGCTGCCCACCTTGTGTGGGTTCGCTGTGCTTGCTCACGGTGCTGCCCTTTCTAGAGCGCGCAGCCCTTTCCCTTGCGGCAGTGCCCTTGCTGTGAGGCCGTGAGGCACTCGGGGTCCTGGCATTTTTTTGGTCACTCACAAATCTGTCCAATTGTGGGTCAAATGGTCGTGCGGTCACTCCACAGAGTCAGGCTTCTACAGAGGGAGACAGACAGGCTCAAAATGCTGGTTCTCATCTCTCTGTCCCCAGCCTCAAGGACCGTCACCACCACAGACCTGCCCCATCTTGTCCTGGATTCTTCCATAGCAATGTTCCAAAGACTAAAGTCACTGTTACATCTTAGCAGTATGGGAGAAGCTGTCACAAATGAAGCCACTGGGCCATGCATGCTTTAGAAGTTGGTTACTTGAAATTTTTCAATAGTTTATTTACATGAATAAAAACTAAAAACTGAATTAAACAGAAACTCACTCTTAAGAAGTCTTATTTCTTTTGGGTCTTACTGCTGCTGGTTTCCCTCCCTTAGGTACACCACCCATAATTGGAATTAGTATAATGCTCCTTTCATGTGAAATTTTTAGACTTTGTTTCACAGAAATGCAAGAAGTATTAATACTGTTCTCCTGCACTTTTCAAACAAAAGGTAGCATGTTCCATCCATACCATTCAGTGCTTTCTCTGTCACACCTACTGATGTTTTCCATTCTAATACATGGGAAACCACATTCTTCTTCACAGTTGCATGAATTCTATTCTAAGTAGGTATTACGGCTTTTTTCTATTCTGTAGCTGGGAACAAGGCTCATTCTAGTATTCCTTCCAGTGTGTACTTCTTTGTAATTAATTGCTTCACTATGTATGCATAGCTTTGCACGTGTGCCCATGATCTATGGACTTGTTCTCATCATTAGAATGGCTAGGCCAGCAGACACAGTCACCTGTAATCTCAGCCACCGTCCCGAGGTGCTGCAGAGGACTGGAGTGTTGGGGACCCGCCTGCACGGTGTGCTCCTCCACAGTTTCACAGGCAGTGCAAGGTGGAAACAGGATTCCACTTCCAAGTGCCGACCCAGCATGTACCTTGTCCCTCACTTCTGTAACAGCATGTGCAGCGCCTCACTGCTGATGTGGGCCCAGGCCAGCCCTCGTGCACAGGAAGTCTGGGTCCGAGCTGTCCAGCACAGAATTCCTTGTCAGGGACAGCTGAGCGTGCAGCGGTTGTGCACCCGAGGGACAGCACGGGCTCTGAGGAGCACAGCGGTGCTCACTGGAGCAGATGATGACATTGTCATGGTGCACCAGGCCCTCAATGCTCACTTCTTAGCTGTTTGCATTCTTTCTGGGGACTGAGATCAAGATGCGCATCTCCAGTTGCAGGTTGGAGCACAGCGGTGCTCACTGGAGCAGATGATGACATTGTCATGGTGCACCAGGCCCTCAATGCTCACTTCTTAGCTGTTTGCATTCTTTCTGGGGACTGAGATCAAGATGCGCATCTCCAGTTGCAGGTTAGGACGGCCTGCCTCGCTCGGAGCTTTCACACCCACCCCAGGGAGGCTCTTTTGAGAAATCATACTACATTTCTCCTGAGATACATAATTGAATAATTATTACTTCATAAGATCAATTAAAACTACCAGAGTGCAACATAACCATTCAGCTGTGGCGCAGAATGGCTGGACTTCTGCAAGGCACGAGGTGGTTCCTTACACTGTGGAGAGAGGAAAGCACAAAGGCACCTTGGATTAGGACCTAGATAGCCACTCCATGTTCCAGAGAACACGTGTTCCAGATCACTCTCACATCACCTCTTACCATTCTCCCTGCAAAGATTGACTCGTGAATGTTTGTGTTTCTCTGAAGACAGCGGGCTCTGTTTAGGGGAAAGTGCCTCACTTCAATGCTGCATAGAAAACTACGACAAAAGGGGCCTGGTACGACAGTTCTCCAACCCAAATGGGCTCTAAAAGTAGAAGTTCTGAGAGGGGCCACTCTTCTCCCACTTTGCAGAAAGAGCTTGGAGAGTCCTGGTGGTGACCATGTTGGGGCCACCCCACCGGTCATTCTGGTGGAGGGTGGCCTGCCCAAGCTCATGCTGCACCCCCAACAGAGGCACCTCTGTGGATGGTGACACCAGCACAGGCTTTCCCAGCAGGCTTTTCCCGTGGCATTCTCAGGTCCTTCTGAGCTGCCTCTGCACAGCCCACTCTCTGGCAAGGGTGTCCAGCGGTGGGAGCAGAGGGTCCTATCTTTGGTGCAGTCTGTCACAGCCATGCACATTCGCCACATCAGAAGCCCATGTGTCTGCTCTGCCTGCCCCAGCCTGGCGGTGGCATTCTCTTTTTGCTGTCATTCATGCTGAGTGCCCCTGGGTACCTGTTGTGGAGAGGTGCCACATCCCAGGACCCTGGCTCCTCAGGCTGTTTTCACATGGCGGCTGCTGTGAGCCCAGTCTGAGAGAATCTGCTGCTCTCTCCAGCCTCTCTGCTGTCATTGACCTTTACTTATTGTCTGAACAACTCTGAGAGGATACGTTTGAGACTGTCTTGCTCAGTCATTCTCTTCTCCCATGTCTCAGCCCCTTCACTCACTCATAACACATGTGACAAAGGTCTCATGTAGGGCAGCATAGCCTACCGGACCTCTCAACATGGAGGGGATTAAGTGCAGTGCTCAGAAGAAAGATTTTAGGTTCCGCGTTCCAGGCGTATGTCAAAAGGCAGCTGACATCTGGGTCTCAACAGAGGGAATTCTTATTCAAGTGGAGTTGATGCTCGACAGTTGGTACCTGTGGTTGTTGGTGTGAACAGCTTGTGGTTCTGCTCCAGCACCCCAGGAACCCAGGGGAGCTGTTTCGCCTGCTCTGACAAATTACCTCCATGCACTGCTTGACGCTCCTTGGCCCTCTAAACTGTGCCCCTACCTTGAGGGAACAGCTCCATGTCAGGAAGGAAGGCGATGTATCCAGCCTCTGCAGAATTCATTGGTAACTCAATGCTTATCACAAACTGCTTAGCATAGGGGGTGTGGCTTGAGTAAACGAACTGGCACATAGGAACTGCAGGATATTTTGCTTTTGTGAATCGTTCTTAAGATAGAAGACACCGTGTCTGCATCTGACCCTGTATGGAAGCACAGCCCTGGTTCATCAATTTCTCCACCACACCAGCAGCGTGGTCGCCAGAACTCTGCTGAGCCTCTCTGAGCCTCCGGCCCATAGCTGTGAGCAGTGGAGAATCAGACTATGTACTGCAAAGTGAGCGTCAGCTCTTGGGCGGCCATTGCTGATGCAAAAAGGAGCTTGATGTTACATTTATGCAGCTGCCCGGAGTGCCTTCCAAGTTTTCACACACACACGCACACGCACACGCACACGCACACGCACACGCACACGCACGCACCATGGCTACCAACACTACTGTTTTCATTCACACATGTGAAACACACGCACACACACATGTATGCATGCACCATGGCTACCAACACTACTGTTCTCACGCACACACGTGAAGTGGAAATGCAGCCCCGGGGCCACAGCTGAGACCAAGTACATCGGCAGCTGAGTTTGCCCAGTGTCTGTTTGGTGAGAAGCAGTGGAGACAGAGTTCTCGCTGCCCGCTTCTCCTGGCACTACCCCGGGGAATGACTCCACGTAGATGTGTGGGGTGATTTCACACGTAGGAGTATTTTCAGAGCAGCCCCCAAATAGACCCTTCGCCATCAGCTGCTGATATTTTCCATGTAGTTTAGGGTACCCTGGGGTGCAGCCGGTTTCACACGAAGGGTCTGTGTGGCCTGTTTTGCACTGAAGTTGCCTTCAGAGGAACAGCAGCAGCTTAGACAAGCGAGCACTGGGCAGGGTGGGGGGCAGGGCACGCGTCCAGCTGTCCCTCCTTCTGCGTTAAGCTACCAGCACCTTCATTACTCTGCAGTAAGTCACTAAAAGAAATTACAGCACAGGACTCAGAAGTAAGCCGGAGGCCCCTGCGTGCACGGAGCAGCACGTTTTCCCGGGTGTGCAGGTCAATCTCTAATAAGACCCAGAAGGGTTGCGGGTCTGCACATGCCCAGGGCCGGCCCACGCGCTTCTGTGGGGTGTGACTGCATCGTGACCCGCAGCGGGATGTGTGTGGCGCGGGGTTCCAGCGGAGGGAAATGAGCTCGGTCCTGAGAATGTCTCACAGAGGTGAGCCGCGGGGAGGCGAGCGCCTCCTCACTAGCCTCTGTCTCCCTCCAGCACTGCGTGAGGGCAGTCGGGACACGACTGCGTTCTTCGGTCTGCAGGAACAACTCATCTTTCCGGTTTCCTCCTCCACCGGTTCTTCCCTCTCTTGCTTTTATAGTTTCCTGTTTTATGTCTTGCAGAGGATAAGGGTCTAACTTCAGCCGTTCCTTGCCGGGCTGTACCTCTGCATCACGTGGTCTCCTTTACAGCCCTGCTGATGCCCGCTGCTTCCCTGCAGATGGGTCTGATTATGTGCACATCCTCTTTCTCTCCTGGATGTTGTTCTGATAGCTGATGAACGACAGGGACATGTAGGCTATGGATGGGGGGAACCTCGAAGGGCTTGCCATTGCCCCAGCTCCGCGGCGGTGTACATGGAGCACAGTTGAGGTGGTAGTGACTATCGCGGTGCTGGCTCTCGGTTGTCAGAGCTCCATAGCACCTGGGCCAACTGTACTCCATCAACAGCGTGATGACATAAGGTGCTAAAGACAGTGACATAAGCCAGGCTGGCCTCAGCTTTCTGTTTTGTTTTGTTTTAATTTTAATGAGAAGAAATACCAATGAGACAGTTTCACAACAGGTTAGTAAGACAGTTACAATGATTAATACATTGCATATTGTTGTCTTTGTAGTATTTGTTCAGAGTACAAGATGCAGACTTGATAGCTTGTATAAACTCTATTAGTACAAATCTTGCTGTCTTAATTGTGATTGCTCCCACAAGTTTCCAATCAGTGCATGATGATAAACTTCCCCAAGTGGGATCCCCGCTATCCTCAGGGCCGAGGGTTAGCAGACGTCCCCCCTGCTATGGACAGAGAGCGTATTTGTTCCTTGGTGCAGAGCCTGCCTCTTGGCGGTGGCAGGAAGATAGTGCCGGGCTTGGCTGGTGCAACTTTCCTGCTAATTAGTAGGCGAGCTGGAGTATAATTGGGAGTGGCCGGGTCCTGTGCTACGTGGACATCTGAACTGTTCAGTGTGGGTTTGAGGGTGCAGCCTGATGGGATTTGAGATCCCACCCGGAAGAGAAAGCTTTGGGTCAGCCCAGCTCGCCCATATGCATGTGGTTCCCCCCGTCAGGACTCCTGGGGGGAGTCACTCAGTTCGGATTGGTGAATTCAGTGATGCAGTCTAACAGTCCTCGAAGGACTTTGTAAAGAGGGGGGACACATGGACCTGACTCCCCCCTACCCACAGAGCTGTCCCCCCAGCTCCTTAGACTTGTGTTCAGTTCCAACTCTGTTAGACCTCTCTGTGCATTTTCTCTCTTCCTGTCCTTGCAGCACTCCGGTTCTTGAAACCTATGGCCCCCAGTACTAGACAGCAGCTGAGAAACTGTGTGACCTCCTGTGGCAGATCTGAACAAGAGGGGGCTTTGATGTTTGATACACGCACAGATGCGTTTAGGGTGTTGCTATCGGTACTGCTTGATCAAGTTTTTGTTTTAGAATTTCATGGTATTGGTAAGAGCAAGCGGGGTCTATTGGCTTCAGGATACGTCTAGAAGTAAGAAACCTGCTGTTAGCGACTGTGTTCTCACTGCCTCTGTCTCAATATCAGGGCTCTGGGGTGGAGAAAACTCAACAAGGACTAGGGGCATCCGTCTGGAGACCCGCCAGCTGCTGTTGCTGTCATTTCATTTCCAGTGAGGCTGTGACCACATGTGTAGCAGTCGCCTGCGTTACGCCATCAGGAAAGCCAGAGAGGCTTCCACTTGCCTTGCGGCACTTAGGCAAAAATTAATAATCAAGCGGAAGTCCAGATTTGGATCAGCAGCGCTGCCCACGAGCACAAGCCCCTGTCCTGCACTTCACAGCTTTGATGCAGAGTGGAGAAGCCGGTGGGCATCAAGAGAAGCAAGATTTTACTTAATCCAGTTATAGAAGCCGAGCCAGTGGCCCACACAATGAGTGTCCCAATAAAACAAACTGAACCAAAGAGAAAAAAAAAATCCCATGATGCTTTTTACCTTGACTATAGCCCTTGCATGGCCTTAAGCAGCCCCCTCTCTCTCTTTACCTTTCGTCCAGGGCTTATCAGATTTAATGAGTATGCGACTCACCTCTGAGGTGTAAGAACTGGTTGGAAATCTGGGTTCTATGTGAAAGAATGGAATGGAAGGGTGGGTGGAGCTGAGCGCTAGGGACTTTGTCCCCTATCTATCCTTTTAAAAACTAACTCCAGGGCCTAGAAATCGCATGTTCTTGGAGCATTTTAGTAACAAGTTTGTGTTGCGTTACTGTGCCAGAGCTGTGAACGTGACATCCAGGTAAAAACCATCTGAAGTTTGAGACTTCAGGCTGCACAAAAGTTAAGTCCATCACTGAAATGCAGCTATAAAGTCAGAAGTATAGGCACATGCCACACATGTCTGGGTGACAGTGACATTTTTAGCTGCCTGTTTACTATGTCCATAGTTATTGTGTTGACAGAACCTCCACCCATGATTTTGTACTAGTTCAAGAATCTATAGCTAAACCTGATGCTCTCTGGATAATTTTCTAGTTCTTCACTGCAGAGTGAGTCATTAAAACTTCATGGAAAACTAATTGCAGTGATCTTTTTAATCAATGCTGGTGTCTCCTATGTATGAGAATACGGTAAATACACTGTTAAATCTAACTTGACTCTTGTGAATTTTGCCAAATCGCACCTGGACTTGCAAAGGACACAGAATTCTAATTAAAGGTGGTGCTTGGCTTAATTGAGTGTTAAGTATCACTTGGGCTCCGTACAGGAGTACATAGTAGTCATGAAGGACTTTTAGAGAAATGTTTTCTGACAGCCGCCTCCTGGATGCGTATGTGGCCCATGGGGGTGGTGGTGGTGGTGGTGGTACTGTCCTGTCTCTGGGGTGAGGGAGGCCAGGCACAGGCACCTCCCGTTGACAGTGGCACAGGGGGCTTCCTGGGCAGACACGGGCTTTTGTAGAGTGGCGGCGGAAGCCGGTGGGTGGCCTCTGCCCGTGTCTGCTCCTTGCATGAGGTGTTTTCATTCCTTATTCCAATGTCAAGGACTTCATTTCAGTGCATGTGGGGATGCACAGCTCTCATTTTAACTGCATCTCCTAATGCTATCTGATAACAACAGCACAACGAGAGCAGAGTCCCTTGGAGTCCACAGCTTGGGCTGTGCCTATGAGCTGCAGTGGGCACCCACTCTGGGGAAGTACCGATCTCATCCAAGGGGCCATGGTGTCGAGGCCCATTTGGGAAGAGGGCTGGGTCTCCTGCCAGTTTAAAACTTTGCTTTTCAGGATGGAGTGGGGGACAGAGGACCTTTCCATCAAGGACACATATAAATTTATCCATCCAATTAATGATTCCAGGCCATTTATATTGCTTTTCTCATGGTGGCTACAGTCACCTATTGCTCCAGGGACTGGTGTGGAACCAGCAACTCCCTCTGCGTTCTTACTAAGGCCAAGGAATGTTTACAAGGCCACTCATTCACCATGAGCAAACCAAGGGCCAGACAGAGTCTGACACCCAGGGCTGGGTTTGTAGTCCAGGTTTTCCAGAGAGGCAGAACCAGTAGAAGTTGCATGTCACACTGATCAGATGATTTGCTTAAAGTTTCAATTTTTTAAAGTATTATGATTAAAAAAAAAAAAAACCTTGCCTTGAGTCCTTCTCCAGTGCTCCTCCTCACTCTGAACAGGCTTATCCAGTTGCCCTTGCCCCCTTCTGAAGCCACTCTGGAAGTGCTCTTTCGAGAATGTCGTTACAAGGCGTGGTCAGAGCTCCAGTGCCCTCTGTGCCTGGCATCCAGTGGTGGGATAGGCTCGGAAGAACAAGACAGTGTGTCCTCGGCTGTCTTGTCCTCTGAATTCCCACTGTGCAGCTTCTGCTTCCACAAAGCGCAAATGGCCGTGGGAGGGAAACACGGAGAGGACGATGGATGTTAGGGTAGCCATGACAGCACCATGAGAGACACTCAGGCCAAGAACTTCTAAAGCGGCTAGGAAATGTCTGAGACAATGGGGTATGCAGGTTTGAAGCGAGGGGAGTATGCTAAGCAGGAAGGACGCTCTGTGTCTGTTACTGAAGTAAATTATTTTGAATTTAAACATTCACCACATTTTTTTATCCTACTGTGTAGACGTGTAGATACAGATATGTCAGTGCGCTTTGTTAGGAAAGTGCTTCTACATGGTGAGGAAGGGTAGGCAGTTCGGGAGAGCATGTTGGTAGATGGGAGTCTCTGGCTGTGGCCCAGTTCAGTGCTCAAGACCCAAGGACCAGGGGGCACTGGGGAAAGTTCAGAAAGAACAGTGAGTCTCGGTTCTAGGAGGAGACACCGGGTCACCTCTCCTCTAATTTGTTCTCTTGGGCCCCTGGCCCATTGGGTGATGCTGCCCACCTAGAGAGTGGACTTCCCCCCTCACATGTCACACAGCTGTGTCCTCTGGGCCTACCTTCCCCACTCACCCTAAAACAGTAATTCATCATGTCGGGATGACACCTAACATTAACTTATCGCAGGAGTATGTCCGGATACCCTGGTATAGACAATGTCATCCTCAGCAGTCACGTTCTTGAAGATGCTTCCGTCGAGGCCTTGGCCCCTCTTCGTTATGTAATGGCATTTCTGAAACATTTATGAGTTTGAATTGAATGGGCATCCCAATACGTAGGCGTCTTAAGGATCCTTAGATCGCTCCCTTTCATTTGTGGATTTCAGTTTTCCATGGTTTTCCTGGAGGAACGCATGGGAGCTTTTATGGCCCTGGTGTTTGTTTAGTGTTGATTCAGCCCTGAAAAGTGAACAGGCAACGTACAAGTAAGATAGAGCATGAAAGAAACGCTACTTGTAGTTTTTAGGCCTGGTTTCCTTTGGAATCTGGATTCTGACCTTGTTCTATCAGGGGAACCACAGCGAGAAGATGAGTTGATTAAAACTCTACTTCTCTCCTCTCCTGCACGAAATGGGGATAATTATAGTTACCTGCACCCCTGGGGGCCTGTGAGTCTTAATTACCTAATATTTGTAAAGCGCTTGGAGATCTTTGAATTAAAAGTGTCGCAGCCAAGCTCGGGGCGGTTATAATTGGAACTCAGTTTGTCACTCTCCTTCGCCCCCGCCAGCCCTGCCCGTTCTCTGCCTCCCTGCAGAGCCTGCAGTGACCCCGGCCACTGCTCTCCTTGCGGCCCACCTCGCCTGGTGGGTGGGGAGGCAGATCCCGCCCCGGAGCCCACACCTCAGGAGCCGCTTTGCGCCTGCGCAGAGAGGAGGCGTGCTCTCTGTGGTGCAGAGAACCCGCAGGGGCCTCGAGGCTCCGCCCCAGCAGGACTCCATGCCTGGTGGGAGCTGCTGGTCTGGCACCGCTGTAGCACACGTGATCGCGGCTCTTCAGGGCTTGGAATGCAACGTCTGGACTTCCCCCGTCACCCTCAGGTGGTGCAGCCAGGATCCATCCATCTTTTTAAACAACACGTTTATTTTTATTAGTACATGTTTGCAGTACGTGGTTACCTTCCTCTTGGCAAACTGGTCCATGTACATATACATCTTAATTATTTCTTATCCCCTCACTCCCATGTCTTTGTTTCCTTCCTCTTCACAAAAGAGATGTCTCCCCATTTTCTATTGTCTATATCTTACTGTATTATTTATACTTTGGGTGGATCGGGGAGATAGCTCAGTGGCCTAAGCACCTGCAAGGTCCTGAGTTCAATTCCCAGTACCCTCCCCGCCTCCCCCCAAAAAAAAGATATTTATGTTGTGAGTCTCCCATATACGAGAACTGATGCAATTTTGAAGCTTGTGTACCTGGCCTATTATGGCCTCAGTGGGCCTCCGTTGTTCTACAAGTGTCTCGGCTTTTTCTTTTAGGGCAGAGTAGTGCTCCACAATATGTATAAACTCACCTTTTCTTTTCCCATTCCTCTGTGTGTGGGCGTGGAGGCTGCTCCTAAGATGTAGCTGCGTATGGTTTGCACTGCTATAAACATGGTGGCACTGTGTCTTCATGAACTTTTTCGGGAAGATAACAAAAAGGAGAGAGCCGAGCCGACTGGAGTTTCTGTTTTTAGTTTCCGGAGGACTCACCATCTGATTCTGTCTCATCCTGGCCCAGCCTGCCTCTGTGGGGGCGCCCTCCACGCACGCCAGCATCCGTCCATGTCTTGGTCTCCTTCCTCTTACCTAGAAGTGGCTTTGCTCCTTCCCTCCTTCTAGAATTTCATTCATGCTGCTCTTGGAATCTCGTTTTTCTTTCACCTTTCCATCTGCCTCACTTTTCTTCCAGGCTGTAAGAATGGAAAGTAGATGCCAGGTCTGGTACTGAACAAACAAAAGGGAGGCTGCTGTATCGATGCAGTGAAGCCAGACACAAATGCAACATTTTTAATATTGATTTGCAAGGGACCATGGAGGCAGTGTCTTAGTAGGTTGGCGTCATGTATGTTAGGCATTAAATATTCATCAGGCATTCCTTCAGCATTGCCTTTGGCTGTCTAAAATGAGCCAGTGCATCAATGAATTCACTTTCTTTGGTTATGTGCTCACAGACTGGACATCCCTTGCTTTGTTTTTCTTCAACGCTCCTGCATTATCTGTAACTTTTGGTTCCTATCTTAGCTTTGGCCATGAAAACCTGTTTCTAACATTCCTGAATGTTTGTAAGGCTTTCTCGTAGAAGAAGACTGCATTGTCTAAAATTTTACCCACTGGAGTGGTCAAAGCTTAGAATGGATTGTGAGGCCATGGTTTATCTACCCTACAAATTAATATGGCCATGGTGCTAACTGTAGAAAATTGCACAGTAAAACACAGTAACTACAGCGAGCTGCGCTGCTGTTCTCCGAGCCCCTTCTGTGTCTCAGCGTCTCTCCCTGGAATTAATATTCGGAAGCTGGCAGTGTGTCCTGGCGTAAGAATTGGGATCAAGAGCTTGGTGGCCTGTGGGCTTTTGGACATTTGACAGATTACATAATCTCTTTGAATTGGAATTGCCACATTTGTGTTGTGGGAATGACATACCTTTTCTGTCTCCTTGTAACAATCAACTTGGAAGGTATTTCTGGATATTTAATAGTTTTTAGACCAGAGATATGCAAACTTTTTGACACCAGGGACTGGTTTTGTGGAAAACTTTCTCACTGAGGAGGGGGTTCTATGGATGGTTTCAGGATTGAATACTTCTAGAAAATATTTTTGGTGTCAGGAATTGAACTGAGGTCCTTGCACTTGCCAGGCAGGTGCTTATATCATTGAGTTATTTTCCTGGTCCAAGGATTGTATTCTTACAAGACAGTGCAGCCTAGATCCTACTGATGCCCAATTTCCAGTAGAGTTTGTGCTGCCATGAGAATCTCATGCCCAGTGACCTGGTAGGTGGAGCTGGGGCAGTGATGTGAGCAATGGGAGTGGCTGTAAATTCAGGTGAAGTTTGGATTGTTCAACACTTACTTGCCTGCTGTGCAGCCCAGGCCTTTAAGGGACAAAGACCATATTAACCCATACTGTTCTTCAGCCTGGGATCAGGGGCCCCTGGTTTACATGGGTGCAAGTTCTTGCTGGGCTGCAGCAGGAGTGTATGCTCTCCAGGCCATTCTTCTGGGGGATGGTTGAGACTTTGAGTCATGATTCAAATTAAACTTCTCTTGCTCACTTATTTTTTGTCGTTGTTGTTATTCCTATGAAGTATGCTGTATTTCCTGAGAATGGGGCTAAGGAAATCTTCCTGGAATTTTATAGGTGTAGTTGAAGGATTACTGTGAGTGATGAACCAAACTGCATAGCACCAGAGAATGGACTGCGTAGAAATGGGTGAGCAAGCTAAGGCTGCACAGAGGCAGCTGCGGGACAAGAATGGCAGCTTTGTCATGAAAGCTCTTAGTTTTTTTATGGCTTTCTAACACAGTATATAAAACTACTCATAAAAAAGCTAGAAGAATCAGAAAAAAGGGAAATTAAAGGACCAATCATTCATAATTTTGCTTCATTATTATCACTGCCCATCCCTCCTACCTTCTTGTCTCCCCTTGATCCTCTAGGAACCGAGCTACACTAGAATAGCTGAGCACTTAGTATGTTGCAGTGTTACTTGTTTTTTAATCACTTGAGTAAAGTGTAACCCTCTTTAGAACCCAATAAACTGTTTGTGAGTGATTGTTGCCATCTGCCACACTTTTCAGCCCTTACAGTTTGGGGTTAGCATGGCCTATGATTTAGCTAAGAATTTCAGGGTGTGCTGTGATGCCTTCCAGATGAAACAGCTTTGTATGAAAGCTCTGCTAAAACTGTCTCTTCTCATAGTTTAGCGCACCTTGTTGTGGTTGAGCGTGGGTTTCCCCCAGGGTTGTGGTTTGGGTTTTGCACTCACAGGCAGAGCTTTTGGACAACAATATGATCATGGAAGTTGGAGATAGAGCTGATTTGCTCTTAGGAGGTGAGGTCTAGCCATGTTCGAAGAGGTGGCCACTGGGGCGTGGCCTGGCCTGGTTCTGCTCCCTCCTGCTTCCCACTTTTCTCTTCCTGGCCACCATTCTGCGAGCAGCTCCCCTCCAGCCTGTCTCCCTCACTATATCTTTTCTGCCTTGAAGCCAGTCAACCATGGACTCTAAAATCCATGAGTCCAAATAAACCTGTCCTCCCAAACATTGTGGGTGTTAAGTGTTCTGTCCCAGTGACTAGAAAGTGACTACTCATGCCTATTGCTAAAGTGTTACAGAGAACTACTACAGCTTAATTTTCTCCATAATTAGCAGCCCTAGGAGACATGACCCATGCCCTTGAAGAGCTTGCTTCTCACTGGGATCTATTCATGCTTAACAGTATTGTTGATGCATGAGTAGGGGCTCAACGCTAAATAAAATAACAATGGAGGAATATAGAGGAGATGGACAGCAGAATGCTCTGGGGTAACTAGAGAAGGCATCAATTATGATTTGACTCTCAAATGGGCCTATGAAGGATAAGCGAGATTTGAAGATATATTGAAGAAGTTGGGGTAGACAAATTTTAATTGATTGACTGATTGATTGATTGATTGATGTTCCAGTTTTCCTGCAGAGAAGTACAAGACAGTCCCAGATAGTACTGTCCCATACTCTGGCCTAATCAGAGCAGAAGTGACAAAGTGTTGATTATACAAGGAAAACAGATGAGTTGGGTGAGGCAGATTTTGGAAGCATTGAAATCCAGATAGAGGAGGTGAGAGTTGACCCCCTGGAACAAAAGGGCCATGGCCAGGGTCCTATGTAAGCAAATAAGATGAGCATGGTCATCCAGCAATGGTTATCAAGGTTGAACAGAAGACAGACAGTGCCCATGATAGCAAGGGGACAGCAGAGAAACAACGTGCGTGCTGAGAACTGGGCCAGGACAGAGGCGGGGGATGGGGAAGGATTAGGTGAAAGCATGTTCTCTTTCCTGGTGGTTCCTAAATTGCTGTTTTCAAATGCTGATATCTTAGGATTTAATGAAACAGGGTGTTAAAATATAGCTGACAGCAGCAAGTCTCCACCCATGAGATCTAGATAACGAGCATAAACTAGCCCAGATTTTGCACTCATTCCTCGACCTCGATTTCAGTAGCCCCTTGGGTTGTGTTAATTTGGACTGGGAGTGTTAGGCGGAAGCTTTTCATTCAGTGGTGTGAGTGCCGCCTGCCCAGAATAGAAGCCTCCTTGGAGGGCTCATTTCTTTGATGATGGAGAATTCTGAGCCTTCACAAAAGTTTAGGTATTAGCAAAATGAGCATTCACATTTTATCCCAACCAGCTTGCCCTTCCTAATCTCAGATCAACGCACAGTCTAAGCAGTTCTGAGAATGCTTGCTATTCCCGCACAGTGAGAATAACTTCAGAAGGACATGTGTTTGTGTTGAGCAATGATGCAGAGTCTCCTGGTGGTAGAAAATATTACATCTTTCAAAAGGGGAGAGCAGAAATGTGGGCTTTACAATATCAAGCTTTTGGCCATTTTGGCACTCGGACCACTAGGCTGGAGGTAGGTGGCCGTGCTCTTTGAGGACATAGAATGGGCTGAGACATCGGCCCTGGTCTTGTGGGTTGGTAGAGCACATTGACTCTGTGTGTGTGTGTGTGTGTGTGTGTGTGTGTGTGTGTGTGTCTAAGTCCATGCTCCAGAGCTGAGATGTAGTGACAAAGTTGGTGTCAGGGCTGGGGTGCTACTCTTTGCTCGAGGGCCATGGGCTTCATGCAGGTAAGTGCTTCTCAAGTCCACGACCACCTGGCTGTCACCTTGGGTTGGTCCGTAGGTACGTTTTGATTTTGCTTGTTCATCCAGGCGCATGCTTGTGGGCACGGGTGGCAAGCTTAGTGCGCAGCCGCCCTCTGGCAAACAAGAAGAGGTGAATTCTGTGTTGTGCGAAGAAAGGGCTTCCCAGGAAGCTTCAAAAGCACAGAAGGAAGTGTTCACTCCCTCCTCAGAAGTGTGCAAAATGCCACTCAGCCTTTGAAAGGTCTGAGAAACACACTCAGTGGGTACACACACACACACACACACACACACACACACACCATGGAAAGGAAGCGGAACTTTCTTTCTCGATCAGAGGATTAGCCTGGAAGCCCAAGGCGGAGGCCTCAGAGGGCTGGCGGAGGTACTGGAAATTGCCTTCCACGCCGTCCTGGGGCCTGACTTTTCCACTTCTCTGAAGCGCACACATTGCTTCGTGACACCAGCCCCAGGCACAGACACATCATTAAAAAGAATGTACAGAAATTGATTTCTGTTTGGAAATAAGCGAAGGCTTTGCCTTCTGCCCACCCAGGCGTAGGAGAAAGAATAACAGAATTGGGAGCTCAGAGTTCATGTTATAAACTCTCCTCACCACACGACGCCATGGCTTCCTTGTCTGTGGAAACATGGTGGCCTAAGGCCATAATCTCTCTCCTGGGCTGGAGTGGGTTATCTCCTCCGGAGAAGGAGACCACGCAGCTGCCCTTCCTGCTCCCTCGGTGCCGACTGAGGGTGCTGTTGGCTCCTAGACATCGACAGCGACGCAGACCTTGAGACCCTAGGGCCTCTGCTATTTCTGTGACACATTTCTCCAAAGGGCCCTGTTGCTAATTAGGAAAAAAAAATTACTATTACGCTCAGAATTGTTGCTTGGTAACATTCCTGATGCTTGTTCCTAGTGACAGCCGGAGCAGAGATCATTAAAAATTAAACTTACAAAGCTGCTAGAGTGGGAGGGTAGAGGAGAGATGAAGCCACAGTTTTTTCTCACTTGCCAAGAAGCCACGAAATCTGTAGTTTATACGCTAAATCTTGGGGAAAGCATGTGGCCTGGTTCACACTGCGCACCACTTAGTGCGCGTCCCCACACTGATTGGGGGAGGGGGGGGCGCAGCCGCACTTGCTCAGGAGAGTGAAACCCTCCGCCCTAACGATGAGTGTGGTGTTTTGACCTGATGGGCCGCGTGGCTTCCTGGGAACAAAGCCCTGACCACTGTCGTGTCTCTTTCTGTTGCCCCCACAGTTCCACCAAGTGAAAAGAGTGATGACCATCCTTTTCCTTACTATGGTTATTTCGTACTTCGGTTGCATGAAGGCTGCCCCCATGAAAGAAGTCAGCGTCCGAGGCCCCGGCAGCGTGGCCTACCCCGGCGTGCGGACCCACGGGGCTCTGGAGAGCGCGACCGGGCCCAAGGTGGGCACCCGGGGCCTGACGTCAGCAGCCCTGGCTGACACTTTCGAGCACGTGATCGAGGAGCTGCTGGATGAAGACCAGAAAGCCAGGCCCCACGAGGAGAACACAAAGGATGCGGACTTGTACACGTCCAGGGTGATGCTGAGCAGCCAGGTGCCTTTGGAACCGCCGCTGCTCTTCCTGCTGGAGGAGTACAAAAATTACCTGGACGCTGCCAACATGTCCATGCGGGTTCGGCGCCACTCCGATCCCGCCCGCCGTGGAGAGCTGAGCGTGTGCGACAGCATCAGCGAGTGGGTCACTGCCGCGGATAAAAAGACTGCAGTGGACATGTCCGGCGGGACTGTCACAGTCCTAGAAAAGGTCCCCGTGTCCAAAGGGCAGCTGAAGCAGTACTTCTACGAGACCAAGTGCAATCCCATGGGCTACACCAAGGAGGGGTGCAGAGGCATAGACAAGAAGCACTGGAACTCGCAGTGCCGAACTACCCAGTCCTATGTGCGGGCCCTCACCATGGATAGCAAAAAGAGAATCGGCTGGCGCTTCATCAGGATAGACACTTCCTGTGTATGTACACTGACCATTAAGAGGGGAAGATAGTGGCTTTATGTTGTATAGATTATATTGAGACAAAAATTATCTATTTGTATATATACATAACAGGGTAAATTATTCAGTTAAGAAAAAAATAATTTTATGAACTGCATGTATAAATGAAGTTTATACAGTACAGTGGTTCTACAATCTATTTATTGGACATATCCATGACCAGAAGGAAAACAGTCATTTGCGCACAGCTTTAAACAAAAATCTGCATTTCATTCCTCGATAATGTTGTGGTTTGTTGCCGTTGCCAAGAATCAAAAACATAAAAAAGTTTAAAAAAATACTAATAAATTGCATGCTGCCTTAATTGTGAATTGATAATAAACTGTCCTCTTTCAGAAAACAGACAAAAACAAAAACGAAAAACACACACACACACAAAAAAAAAAAAAAAAAAAAATTTGAACCAAAACATTCCGTTTACATTTTAGACAGTAAGTATCTCCGTTCTCTTGTTAGCACTCTTGTCTGTTTTACTGCTTTTAACTTCTGATAGCATTGGAATTAAAACAATGTCAAGGTGCTGTTGTCATTGCTTTTACTGGTTTAGGGGACGGGATGGGAGGGGACTCTTTTGTTTGTTTTGTGTTTTTTTTTTTTTTCCTGTTTGTTTGTTTGTTTTCTTTGATTTTATTATTTTACTTTTTGAGTTCCCACAGGGCATAGGGTTGGGGAAAGAACGCTTCTGTCCATGGTGGTTGATAAAAGATGCCTTTATATGTTGTAAAGATGTTTGCAGAATCAATCAGATGCCTGGAAAGCAAATCAGGACGAAGGCAACAGAACCCGACGCCCACACTGCACCTCCCGAGGGACACTTCCTAGGTCCCTGCTCTGGACCTAGGCAAGCTGCTTGATCCCAAAGACCCCTCTCTTGGCTCAGGCAACTCTCCCCTCCTCCCCCTTTGGCCCCTCTCTGTTTCACTTTAACTTAAGGAAGAAAGTTCAGTTGCGCGCTTTGAAACCTTCCACCACTTTTGCAAACCAGATGTCTCACATCGCGGCACGCGTGGAAAACGGTGATTTATTATTATTTTTTTTTAGAAGAGAAAAAGAACAATAAGAAATAACCCCAAAGAAGTATTTTTTTATAAAGGGTCCTTTGGGTAAATCATGGTAATGCTTTAAAATCACAGTTAAAAGTTTAACAATGTCCTGTCAGGGAAAGGGAGAGCTCCGTGTGAAGCCAGGGACACACAGGTCACAGCAGGACTCCACATTGCCAATGATATGAGACAGAAACGGCCCTCAGCCCTCAGCGGCTGGTGGAGCTGACGTGCCGATTCCTGGCAGTGCGGGAGGAATTTCTGAGTGGCCACCCCCGAGGTCCAGGTGGAGGTGGGGGAGGGTAGTCAAGACATTCCTGCCGAGGTGGCCCCGGAGTGACCCCTGTCAAGTTGCTTGGACCTCATGCTTTTAAGTGCCTACATTATCTAACTGTGCTCAAGTGGTTCTCAGCTGGAGGATCACACCCAAGCCGACTGCTGTTCTCCATCCCACCCTGGATACTTGTGCATGTGGTGGAGGATTCGCCTGGAGCAGGTTTGGAGCCAAGGTGATGTTTTGTGATCAGGAGCTCGGTCCACGGAGAGCAAAGACGTTTACTGCAAGAACGCTGCCTTGCTTTGCAGCTAGACTTCGAGGAAACCAGGGTTTTGTCTGTTGAGAACTTTTGGTAAAAACAAAGAGAACAGAAAAGATCTCAGGCTTTCAAAAGATCGAGGCCTGAAAAGATAGGAATCTAGTCCAGAGATGAGATTTGGGAAAATGCCTTGCTCCACTGAAGAGGCCAGGACAGAGTGGACAACACCTTGGTCCCTGCTGATGGCCACAGCGACTCCTGCCTGTTCTGTCCATTCATGGCCCCAGCTTCTCTTGCCCCTGGGTTAGGAGGGTCCAGTTGGGAGCTAGGCAGTACTCCAGGGAGGAAGGGACCCCAGCAAAAAGTAGTGCTGAACCCCTTTACCCACTCACCCCTCTTCCAATCCCAACAACGTTAGTGGCTACCACCAGGAGCCACAGACGGAGCCCCAGACCGAGCTTCAAACAATTGCTGCGTCTTAGGAGGGTGAGGGATAAGAGAAAGCAGGTGTTCACAGGGGACCCGGGAAGAAAAAGAGTCCATCAGCAGCAACTTCCATTTGTTCAGTCTTTCATGTAGAGCTAGGCTGTCCTTTTTTAGGGTTCCACCTGAATGCCTGTCTCGGGAAGCCTTTCTGTAGTATAGGTCTGTTTTGTGCTGTTTGACAATACTGGTGATTATTTTTAACCTGTAGGAATGCTTGGAATATCTGCTCTCTGTTCACTTTCTGCAGCTTCTGTTGAGGAACAACCTTTACAAACCAAACAAAGTCACCATCGCAGTCTTAAAAGTGTTCCAGGGACCGGTTCTGTGACACGGTTCTGTGGCAGACGCCCAGCGGCAGTGTGGTCCGTGGCGCTTACTCACAAGACCCATCCCAGGCACACGCTTGGTGATCTGTGTTGATCTGCAGTCCGTTTTGTGCAGCGCTCTCTGTTGCTGTCCGTTCCTGTTCTGTTGCGTTCTGTTTCTTGCTGTGGTCTCGTTGTGGCAGTGTTTTTATGCATGGCAACAGGCCCGTTGCTTTTTTATGGTGATTCCCATTGAAAATGTAAGTAAATGTCTGTGGCCTTGTTCTCTCTATGGTAATATTATTCACCTTGTAAAACAAGAAAAAAAATATTTATTGTATTTTAGTATATTTATATAATTATGTTATTGAAAAATTGGCATTAAAACTTAACTGCATCAGAAGCCTATTGTAAATACAAGTTCTATTTAAGTGTACCAATCAACATATAATATATGTTTTAAATATAGAATTTTTAATGTTTTTAAATATATTTTCAACGTACATAAAATCTGGGGGTTCTTGGGTTTTTTTCTCTTCATGGTAAAACAAACATGAAAACGTGTTTTATTATAAATACATGTGTTCCTTGCTTTTAGACCAACCTGACTAAAGGTAGCCATTGAGCAGCCCCCCCAGGGAAGGAGCTTATTTCAAAGCCTGGAGGGGCCCGGGCTGTAGTCTGTGAGCTTCTGAGAAAGCTCAGGGACTGGGTCTGTCCTCTGCAGTAGGAGATAGGGGTGTCTTTTTCTAGGACACTTGAAAGTTTTCCCTTTTGAAGTGATCTCCTTTCATCAGACACCAAACCATGTATCCTAGCAACATCAGGATCCGTGAATCGGGGCTGGCTGGTCGTATCTGACATAAAATAACTGTTAAAAACATCAAAGTTGGTTTACTTAGGGCTAATGAGGATAAAAGGGTCCAAATTTTGAAAGCCAGGAACTGAAAATAAAAATCTCACACAGACTCAACATTGGGAGACAGGTTGCTCACCCTTGGTTGGGAAAGGATGCCGTGGCACGGGCAGCGTGGGCTGCGTCCAGGGCTCAGATCTCGTTTTTGTAGGTGGAGCATGCAGAGCTCCTGTCCTAGTGCCCATGGTTTAACAGACTGCTAGCATTTCTAAGAAGATTTGCCTCCACAATGGCTGCCGAGCCGCTGGGTAGTTCAGTTAAAGTGTTTAAAGTTATCATTAAATCTCAGGGAAATAGATGGGTGGATTCTAAGGGAGAGGAAGGGCCACTGACCAGGAAGAGCACCTGTCCCCATCAGGTCCTCCTGTGAACACTGCCAAGCCATCGCAGCATGTGGTGAACTGTATCTGTGCAGTGCATCAATTCTATTTCACACACACACACACACACACACACACACAAGCACACACACAGGTACACGCACATGCACACACAGTTTCCTCTTGTATTGTCTTATAAACAAGGACCAAAGAGTCATCACCAACACTGACCTGTGTCATGCAAGTGGGAGCCCAGATCCAACAGGACGAGTCCCTTCTTTGCATCCACCCAGAGGATCTGCCGAGGACTCCAGATGCCAGGAGGAGCCTTGGGCTGCCCGCCGGGATCATCCAGGCGTGGGCTTAGAACCTGAGCCACTTGTCTCTCAACTGAGTGCCATGTCAGTGAAGACTAAAAGTGACACCAAAGTTTGAGTGATGAGAAATGAAAACTAAACGTGGCATCCAAACTCCTGAAGTGAGAGGAGCTTGGTGCATATGGCAAAGTTCTCATGAGAAGGTGAGAGCCAAGAAATGGCAGCAGCGATTAAGCTAGCCAGCTTGGGGTTGGCGTGAGCAGCCAGGCTGTGCCATCAGCTTGGGCAAGCAGCTAACCCTGCTCACTGACTCAAGCTCAGAATAACCTCAATCGTTGCTTTACCCATTGCTTTTCATCATATTAGTGACCTGTTTGGGTCCTCGGGCGCCGTACAGTCTCCTTGCCCCCAAACTGAGGATCATACCTCTGGACCAAGGCACCGCTGAGAAGGTCTTAGTGGTGGCAGTACTAATTCTGTGGAAAATATCACAGTTATGATGGAGAATTTGAACTAAATCTTACAACAAATCACTTGCATTATTCCATGCTCATTTAAACAGTGACTAAGGCTTTAGAGATAGCTTGGCAGTCTAAGTGCCTGCCTGGCAAGCACAAGGTCCCAAGCTCGATCCCTGTACCACATGCCGTGCCAGCCCCAGAACCCCAGGCCCAAAACCAGATGTGATGGTGTGTGCCTGTAATCCCAGCATTGGGGAGGCTGAGACAGAAGGTTCACTATGGGTCTGAATAAAGAAAGAAAGAAAGAAAGAAAGAAAGAAAGAAAGAAAGAAAGAAAGAAAGACTTGGTTAAGATGAGAAACATGAATGTAAATATACGTAGATGGAATAGTCTGGCAAGAAAGAAACTTCCATGGGTTTGATCCGAGCTCAGAGTGTTAACCAGCAAAATTAGGATTTTGTGACCCTGGAGCCTTTCTTTTTGCTGTGGGTTGACTGTTGTTTCCAAGGTTGGTTCCCTAGCCGGAAGCTAACCTTTGGATTCCCTGACACAGTGGCTGGTGAACTCCCTGCCAGCACTGAGTCGGGACTGGAGCAGGTGTCACCGCTCAGTTGGGCAGCATGTGGATGCTCCAGCTGGTCAACACCCTGCCCGACCCTCCTCTCCAGTCTTTGCAGCACCTTTATCTATTCCTAATTGTAGACACTATCATCTGAAAAAGAATACATCCTTCTCACTTTTGATATGTGGTTAGAGGCAGCCGGATGTCTGAGAAACAGTTTACACATCGACATAAAAATAGTGTGGTCTTTTACACATTATATTCTTCTTTAACAAAAAGGACCAGGAACACGGCCCATCGTAGACTTCCCGTAGGCCTTCATCCAGACCCCTGCACTAATTGGGTGGGCACAAGTCACCCTGCCCCAAGCTTCCGCGCTCGCACTGGCTTTGCTGAATAGTGGCAGTCTCAAACGTGGGCAGCAGCAGCAGCAGCAGTTTGAAAACCTGCAAGCCCATGCTCAGATGAATAAACCCCACCATGCACGTGCTAGAAAAGGCCGTGGGGCTCATGACCTCGTTAAGTGTCATCTGCTTTTCTTTAACCTAAAACATGCCAAGTACTTTGGGAAAATGAGCCCCGCCTCCTGAAAAATCTTACCCATCTTAGGCACATAAATGGCCCAGAGGTGTTGGTTGACTGAAGTCCTGAGCTGGAGGTGTGCAATCCACACGTAGAGGACATGGAAAGCTTTGGAAGCACGGCGCTGTGGTGCTGGATTCTCTTTTATGCAGCTCCTCGGAAACCAGGAGCTGGTTTGTGTGCACTGGCTGATCCCAGGGGAAAGACTCGGTCTAGGTTAAGTGCTCATATTTTGGAAAAATCCATCTCAGGTACTGCATCACACATTCAAATTTATTTAGTTAACTTGTGTCCTCCACCGAGCCCCAATATTAAAAATAAATAGTTTCTAAACTGGGATGCAGAAAAGAGGAAGTAGTCATAAAATAGAAACCCTTACTCAGCAGAGCCCTGTCCCAGAAGACTACACGGGCCTCGGCTGAGCTTGCAGCACCCATGCTGGTCTCCCAGGAGGACTGCAGCGACTCTCCGCGGTGTCCACACTCTGTGGCATGGAGCTGGGAGCTGTCAGACTGTGCCTTCCCAGGCCTGACCCAGACTCCCCAGTCTGGCCTTGCAGGTGAGGGGTCCAGAAGTCTGTCTCAGCAAGCCCTGCAGAACCCTGGGCCCACACAGGCTTGGGGATCTGAGGCAAAGGAGGCCAGGGAGTCAGCCACCCAGTGTCCTGTGAGATATCGGGTAGATAGCGCGGCCCGGCCCAAGAACTAGGAACACAAGTGCTGGCCCCAGCCCTGCTTCCACCTCCCAGTGTTCCTGAAAACATCTCTGTTTTCATTGCCTGAAACCCATGAGCCCGAGGTGTCTACAGGGGGAGCCAGGGTTGCCCAGGGTGAGGAATGACACGGCTTTAGGGCAGGGCAGCACTCTGAGCACTTACAAGCCAGTGTGGGCACGGGTGTCCGAAAAGCTCACAGCTGTTGGTAGTCACCATTTCCCCCTTTCCTTGCCAACCGGCAGTGGCAGCAGTGGCTCAGGCCACAGGCACGTGGCTGCTCAGGACACCTTCAGAACCCCTGGGAGCCAAGAGAAGCAGCCTGCCGCACTCACTGAGAAAAAGTTTTCTCACCAAGGAGCTGGGCTCTGCACACTGACAGGGACCCTGGCCCTGTGAGGGAGGCCACATCGGCCGTGAACCCAACAGTACTCTGCATTCATCCAGCTGAGGATGCCCAGTCCCAGCTGTCCCAAGGGCCAGACGGCAAATGCCAAAGGCAGACCTGTGCCTGAGCATGGGACTCAGTTCCTATCCTGTCACCTCCCTCCTGTGTGTGTGTGTGTGTGTGTGTGTGTGTGTGTGTATGTGCACGCACGCACATACGTGTGCAGGTATTCCTGCACCTCTTAGATTCCAGGCTGTGTATGGAGATTTCCTGTTCATGGCCTGGAAAGAAGGGGTCCATATTCATTTCCCGTGCTGTAGGTGACCTGGAAACATGGCCACCCCACCTCGGGTCTCTGAGCTTCTCTGCTCTTGCTTCTCCCAGCAGAAAGAGCCATACTGATTTGGAAGTAAATTTGAGCTTTAAGATGCTCCATACAATTTCTCTCACCTCATTGTCTGTGGACAGAAGAGACGGAGGAGAATTCTGAAGCCTCCAAGACTGGGGAACACTCAGAGATAACTCACTGTCTGTCCTCTGCCCCTTAGCCGTTGGCACTCAACATGAAGTCCAAGTCAGGGCACCTCATGTCAGGATGAGGGTTGGTGAAGGAGGCCTGCGCTTCCTGGGCAGCCTCGTGACAGTCTGGCTGGAAATGGCTCAGGTAGAGCACCCAAAGACACTTCGAGGTGTGACATCTCCTGCGGGGTTCTCAGTGCCAGGCAGTACTGCCCTCTGTGTTTCATTCCACTCCCGAATAAGGTGCAGGCCCTGACAGAGACGCCTGGCACGTGTGGCCGATGGCAGAGTCTGGAAACCCTCGACAGAGCTGCTGGATGTGCATCCACTGGAGTCACTGCTTGTAGAACTTTCTGGAATAGGCAGAATTCCTCAGGACCCCAGGCCTTCCCCACAGATGTCCAGGTCCCTGCTTGCTGTGTTG
The DNA here is from genome assembly GCA_004027915.1 of Capromys pilorides. Taxonomy (NCBI): domain Eukaryota; kingdom Metazoa; phylum Chordata; class Mammalia; order Rodentia; family Capromyidae; genus Capromys; species Capromys pilorides. The sequence continues at coordinate 34,499 of PVKN010000145.1, read as the reverse complement.
TCTCACTGATCACTCTGGCCTGGGTCCCTTTGTAGCAGGATGGCTGCGAGGACACGATGTCCTGACACATGGAGAGAAAGTCTTCTTTGGTGATGCTCTGGTCTTCCTCCTTCCAGCTCCCGACCTTGTCTCCCTCACAGCCTTACAAGGTCTTTGGGCTGGAAACAGAGGAAACTGTTTTCCTTCTAGGTCAGCCCATGTCTGCTCCCAGTTCAAGCCCCATTTTCCTCCTGATGTCCCAGGTTCTGTTTCTTCTAAGGTCCAACTTCTTTCCCTCGGAAGGTATGCAGGGCAGCAGTCAAGGTGACAGCTTCTGGAGCCTGACCCTGGGACCGATCCAGCTCTCCTCTGAGAGCTGTGTGGCTGTGCGAATGCCACCTTCCTCCTCCATGGTTGTTTCCCTACACATAAAAGATGGGTACAAATATGACCTCGGGATTTGGTGCAAATGAAATGAAGCATTGCACACAGCGCCTATTGAGGAGGAACAAGCTCAGAAAGTGTATATATATATACTTTTTATTATGGCCGGCTCAGCCTGACCTGGGGGTGGGACTGGCATAGCATGTGGTGCCAAGGATCAGACTGTAGTCCCTGCGGTTGCCTAAGCTTGCCTAAGCATGCACTTTAGACCACTGAGCCATCTCACCGGCCCCAGAAAGTGTTTATAGACTGAGCATCATGTCATCAACTGGTGAATGATTTCAGACTTCAGACAGCCTTCATGGATAATCCCTGGGTTGGAGCAGGGTCCCTGCACATCCGTTAGCATCCAAGCGCATGTGGTATTTTCTGGAAGCCTCCAAGAGGCAGCCCCCACTTGCCCACAAGCAGTCCAGCATGGTAGTCAAGCACACACAGGTGGGCAAATGCAGGAGAATTGTCGCACCACAACACAAGGTACTTAGCAGGCAGCCAGATGCAGACAGACTCTGCCTGAGCATCTGTCCCTGAGCGTCCAGCTCAGCTAAGTGCCAATGTTCAAGGCCTGGGAAAGGTGAACTCACCTGGTGGGAAAGGGATTTGGGCTCTGCCAGCCCAAAAGGCATGATGGCATCAAGAAGTCACACAAACAGAAAGAATGGAAGAGCTAGCTGCTGTGGGTCTCTCTCCCAGCACAAGGACCACATGGGTGCCCCGGGTGCCTGGTTAAACCAAGTCCCCTCCCTGAGAGACACGGTGCTGCTCTGAGCGGAGCAACCATGGTCAGGCACTTCCAACAGCCAACCTGGGGCAGCTGACTTCTTGTCAGCCTCACACCTAGAGGCCTCCCTGAGCTCCTGTGAGGAGAGGATAGGCAGAGTGTTCTAGAGCCACTCACTGACCTCAGGAATGCTGGATCCCTTCCCAGAGAGTGCTTGACCAAGTTATGTTGAATTCGGGGCTGGTGCACACAAGGTGACCAGGCCTCACTGGGGCTGCCTCAGCACTGGCTGTCTCTCAACTGCCCCTCCCTGCACAGGAGACATCCAAAGTTAGTCCTAGCTGGGCCATGCCAAGCGGAAGCCCCCAGTCCTCCTCAGCCTGGGCCCGGGAAGTCACTGCCTGTTGGGTGAGCAGCCCCAGCAGGGTGAGGGCTCTGGGAAAGGTTACGCACAAGGACAAGGCTGTGGCAACTGACCACAATGTTCCAGCCCTAGTTTGTGCCAGATGCCCTACTGCATGCTGCACATGTGACAGAGGATAGTCACCAGCCACAAGACAGGGTCAACGGGGAGACAAGGAAACTGATCCCACTGGGGCCCAAGTAGCTTGCCTTAGGTCACACAGTTCCTAAGTTCTGGGGGCAGATCTGAAGCCACATCTCTGGAACCCAGAGGCCCGGATCCTAGCCAGTGCAGCCCAGTGGCTCTCAGTTCTGACCCGTATGTTTGCACCACGTGCAGAATTTACAAAATACCTCTGCCCGGGCCTCACGCCAGAAGAATGAAGTCAGTCTCTAGGAATGGAACCCAGCTGGCTGGATTCCAAGAGGTCATCCCAGGGGTTCTGCACATCAGCCAGGGCAGAGCGCCCGCCTTCAACCCTCCTGCTGTAGGCACATGAGAGACAGAGATGTCAAGAATGTCAACCACAGAAGCAGGCTTCATCTGCTAGGAATGGGGCATGGGATTATAGCGTGACAAAGTTTGCATCCTAGAGGAAATTAAATGCAAGTGTAGGAGAGCAGCCACAGAAACTTTAAAAAAATATTTAGATGCTCTTCTACAAAACACTGCACATGGGCTCAAGGTAAATCCTGAGGGGCTTTGACTGACTTTGCCAGATATAAAAGTTCCATGTTTTGTTCTGTAGGTCTTGCTTTAACTTGGCCTTAACCATCCAGCAGAAAAGTTTAACCATGAGGTATAAAAAGTAAAGCCAGATTAGTATGCTGAGCTGTAAAAGGCTCAAGTCAACAGCTTCTGACACTGCCGGCTCTGCCGATAACCCACTCCCATTATGGACTGTTGGACTATACATATAACTACTTTCTCTTAGTTCAGTGAGAAGAAATATTTGTACCAATAGTGTTTAGAAAAGTTATCATGTCTGCATCTTGTACTCTGAACAACTACTATGAAGACAACAATATGCATCATATTGATCATTGTGGCTGTCCTATTGATGTGTTTTGAAACTATCTCTTTGCTATTTCTTTTATTGAAATTAATGAACTTTAAAAAAATATTTAGACACTAACATCAATACTAGGAGACAAAAGAGCCACCAGAAAGGTCAGCTAAACCTGACCTGATCGGGACCCTTTCTGTTCTGGCAGGAACAAGGGCAGTGCTGGGGCGACAGGCTGAGGGTCTCCGCAGGGGTCAGCTGTTGGGGTAGAGGACAGAGCCCCCAGGCTCTTCCCCACAGGTCACTACCTGTCTGATCTCTAAGCAGCCTGGCCCGAGCCAGTGCCCTGCACCTATGTGTCCTGGTTCAACTGTGTGGTTTATTGTGCTGGACTTTAAAGGACTTAAAAGGATCTCAATAAAGAAAAGAAAACACTTGCATTGGTCGTTTGGAACACTTTCTGTTTTTTAGAAGAAACCACCCTACTTTGTTTGACTTCTGCTCCTTCCAGCATTCATAGCCATTCCCCATCCTAACCTCACAATCCAGCGGTCAGCGGTGACCAGCATTCAGTGGGAAAGCAGTCCCTGCCCTTAGTCCTTCCTGGAGGACATGCCTGCTTGGCCGGCCGGAGGGTGAATCGCGGTTGGCAGATGCCCTGTGTCAGCAGGCTGCTGGCACGAAGGCACGGTCAGCTGGTGTGAGGCCACGTGGGCAGGGCCTGGCTTCTACTCTGTGTTTTCAGAACAGGAGCCGAGACCCAGCCCTCACTCACCAGTGAGGCAGGAGGCTATTTTGGGCTACTTCCCCTTGACCAATGGAAAGTCAGAGGCGGTGTCATCTGAACCTGCCAGGGAGCATCCAGTGTCACCCTTATCCAGGCCAGGTCCCTGGAGGAAACGAAAGCGGTGTCAAGGAGACGCAAAGGCGGGTGTCAGAGCTGCCTTTTGTTTCTGCTTCTGTGTTGTTGCTTTGCGTCTTCACCTTCCACTCTCAGCTCGCCTCTCCACCACCCCAGCTCTGGGTCCAGCCCAGCAAGGCCCAGTGGCCCTGCACTGGCCTCCTCCTCGCTTCTTTTGCTCTTGGCCTCTCCCAACCCAACCTGCCAGGATAGCTGACTGAGCTCTGTGAAGACCAGAAAGGACGAGGGTGGACACCTTTGGAACACAGCACACAGGTCACACCATCCACTTACACACAGTCATTCAGATCTGGCAGAAGAGACAGGGATGTGAGGCTTCTTCCCTCCTGGCTGCTCCAGGACAGAGGCAGGGCTTTGCAGCAGATGAAACAGACTGTCTTGGAAGACAAGGGTATAAGCTGGTACATGCAGTACTGGATCCTTTAGTGCATCCCCCTCAAAGCATGCAAGGTGGTCTTTTCTCCTGGTGAGAGACAGTGTGTTCTAAAAGATGACTTAGTGAGAACTAACATAACCAGAATAGAAATTAAAAGGACTCCTGCTTTCCAATGTGCTATGTTGATTTAGACAAGTAGCTATAGATGGGTGGGTGAGGGATGGATGGATGGATGGATGGATGGATGGATGGATGATGATGGATAATGAGTGGATGGATGGATGATAAATGGATAAAGGGTGAATGGATGGATGGATGGATGGATGGGTGGACAATAGATGGTGGATGATGGCTGGGTGGATGGATGGATAGATGATGAATAGATAATAGATGGATGAATGATGAATGGATAAAGGGTGGATGTAACATGAGTGTATGATAGATGATGGATAATGGGTGCATGGATGGATGGATGGATAAAGGATGGATGGATGGATGGATGGATGGATGGGTGAATGGATAGATGATGAACAGATAAGGGGTGAATGGGTACATGAGTGGATGATAGATGATGAATGCTGGATGGATGGATGGATAAAGGATGGATAGATGGATAGATGGATAGATGGGTGATGGATGGATAAAAGATGGATGGATGGATGGATGGATGGATGATGAATAGATAAAGGGTGGATGGGTAGATGGATGGATTGATGGATGATGAATGGATGGATAAAGGTAGATGAATGGATGGGTTATGGATGGATGGATGATGGATAGATAAGTGAACTAGATGGATGATAGATGATGGATGATGGGTGCATGGATGAATGGATAGATGGATGGATAAAGGGTGGATGGATGGATGGATGGATAGATGATGAATAGATAAGGGGTGAATGGGTGCATGAGTGGATGATAGATGATGGATGGATGGATGGATGGATAATGAAGAGATAAAGGGTGGATGGGTAGATGGATGGATAGATGGATGATGGATGGATGGATAAAAGATGGATGGATGGATGATGAATAGATAAAGGGTGGATGGGTAGATGGATGGATTGATGGATGATGAATGGATGGATAAAGGTAGGTGAATGGATGGGTTACGGATGGATGGATGATGGATAGATGAGTGGACAACTAGATGGATGATAGATGATGGATGATGGGTGAACGGTAGAGAGACAGGTAGACAGGTGCATCATATGACTCCACTCCTTTTAATATGAAGAAGTACTCTGCATTACTGACAGTACAAATCAGTCCCCAACTGGCATTTAAGGCCTTCTAAGATGTGGTTTCAAGTTATTTTTGAGCTCCCAAAATATCTTACACAGCATTCCTATCTTACTTCTCCCTGCTCCCCAGGTACACTGTACATGCTTCCTACTCTGTGTCTGTACTCATTTCCTGTCTCCCTCCCTGATCATGAAAGCCCTACTCCACCACAGCCCTTGGTAGGGTTGCCAGATAAAATGACTAAAACCAGAATTTCAGACAAAGGGTGAGTAGTTGTTTGATTAAGCATATCCTTGCAGCATGACTGCATCACTAGTGCATGGAGCAATGATTAAGATAGGGTGTGGGGGTCTAGTCCACAGTTCCTGTGTTAGGACATGTTGTCCTTGGGGGAGTGTGGAGAATATTCCAGCAACTCAAGTCATTAAGATGTCATGGTGTCCTTGGAAAGAATTAAGGCATTGATGATCTTGGTTCATCCTCCAGAGGAGATTGCTGTAAAAACCTGATTACCCGACATCCCTGTCAGCTTGTCCAAGCTGTGATGTCCCCTCCTTCCCCACTCCACCAACTGCCGAGGACCTCTCTGGACTTTCAGTCTTCACATCTGTGCTAAAGAAGCCTCTTCATAAAGTTGGCCTTGGCCAGGTATTTTATTATAATCATGAAAAACTAAGACAGAACATATTTATACTAAAAAAAAAAAAAAAAAAAAGCAAAAAAGCTTTGTGTTTATTTAAATCCAAATGCCATGGAGTGCCCTCCAGTTGAAATTCCAGCTTCTGGTGGCCCTGCCATGTGGCAGCTGTCCCAAAAGCAACCTCGGGCTCTACTCTGCCCATCCCAGTGCTGATTCACCTTGCCTTTGTATTTTCCATAGAGAATTCAGGCCACTGAATACAAAGTTACGCATATTTTACAGATTTCTTAGTCTATATGAAAAGTGGGATTTTCATTCCATAATAACCAACATTTGAGTTTTCAAAGTCTGTGCTGATCTCATGAGCCTGAGTTCTTGGTCAGAAAGTCATGAAGTGTTCTCTGCACTGTTTCCCTCTATAGTGTAGCCCTCAGCAGTGACCTGCCGGGACATGAGCCCTGGGCGCCGTGACACCCCTAGCAGATAGTGAAGCCACTGGGAGACTAAGGGGGCCTCTCTTTATAAAGGAATCTTCTCCTTTAAAGGACAAAAAATACGTTCCCATACATCAGAGAGTCTTAGACGTTCGATTCAATGGGGCATTTAAAATCTTCCTAGAGAAAAAGCAGCTGCCCACGTCCTAGGCAGTGGTGTTTGTAAGGGTGCAGGACCTCTTGGTTTCCATGAATTTCTCTCAGAGTGGGGGGCGTTTCCACTTACCTCTGCATCCCACCACAGTCCAAGCAGCCTCGTGCCAGCAAACGTTCAACACCTGGGTCAAGAGTTGCTTCACGTATGAACGAAGTCTCCATGGTGAGGGCATTGCAAACATGTTAACAGAAAGGGGGCAACCAGCCGCCTCTTCACTGCAGCGGGTGTCATGCAAAGTAACCCTGGGCAGCTCAAAGCAGCTGGCATTCCCCCAAAGACTGGATCCCAGCCGGCTGGGAAATCTCCTTAGAAACGAGTGCCCCCTAGAGCCAAGCTGCACGGTAGATGTCTGGGGAGTTCAAAGACTCCTAATGTCCAAACCAGCCCAGCTCAAGTGAACCGGACACCCTGGGCATGACGTGGAGGCCTTGGGTCATGCTCAGAGCAGGCTGGCTGCAAGCATGGGGCAGCTGCAGTGCTCTCTGCGGTCCAACCCATGGCAGAGCTCGGTAATACAGGGAGACGCGCGGAATCCCTTTGGGTTTCCTCTTCTACACCTGCTTTGTGGCTGCCGTGGTATATCACACGTGTGTGTGCAGTCCGCCCGTCATGCACCGAGACGTAGTCCGGGTCTCCAGCCTTCAGCCATATTGTCCTATTAGAGGTGAGGGGATACTAGGGCCGGAGCCTGGGTCTTCACACTTCATTTTTCATTTGGAGACAGAGTCTCCATGCCCAGGTCATGGGAGGCAGCACCGCTCCACCAGGGCCTGGCCATGTTTTCCTAACACCGAGCCCAGCTATTGGGAGACAGCTATACAGGGAAGGAACCTCCCGGAGGTGCTGAGTCGGAGAGCGCTGCCTTGGGGGCAGATGGCCCCATCCTAGGGCCGGGCAAGGGGAGTCTGGGCCTTGTCACCTTCTCTGCCTGTTGCCAGCCAAGGCACAACGCCCCGTGCTTCGGAGGACGCGGCAGCGACTGAACCGAGGCTCGCTGCCTTTGTCCTTGCCCTCGCCGGCCCTTGTTGTGCCCTGTGCACCCCAGTCTCGGGCAGTCTATTCCCGTAGCACAAGCAGACTGAGATTCCCCTAGGCTGGGAGAAGCGACAGGACCTGGCCCACTTGCACAGCAGAGAGGTCAGGGCCCGGCTGGGATTCCAGTCCACTGACCCCCTCTCCACCCAGGCTTGCCCCTGGTTTCCAGCAGCTCCATGTCAGGAACTCACCTCTTTGGGCTGGGGAGATAGCTCAGTAGAATAAGCGCTTGCCTGGCACGCGCGAGATCCTGAGTTCAATCCCTGGTACCGCCAAAAAATAAAATAAAATAAAAGAACTCACCTCCTTACTGTCATGTATGGGGAAAAGAATTCCGTTTCCCGAAGCTTGGAAGGACTTCAAGAAGAACGCACCCAGCCCCAGCAGAGCATGTTCGCCTCCCGCCCTTGGGTGGTCAGGCCACGCAGCGTGCTATCAGGGCTGGGTGGGAACTGGCCGAGTCCATCAAAGTGGTTGACATGGGGCTGATGCCAACCTCCTGGTAATACCAGAACCCTAAACAGTGAGAGCAGAGCTGGGATCCTGGCGCTGTGAGACCCATCCAGCCCCAGCTCACGGCTCGCCCACGTGCCGATCACGCCGGCAGCCACCGAGTGCCAGCTGCCGTCACCCGGAGCAGGGGTTGGTGGGAGGATGCGCAGGGGTCACTGCAGCCCGCGGGGAGGCTGAGGCAGGAGGACTGCAGGTGGGCACTCAGTCTAGGCCATTTAGTGACTTAGAGAGGCCCCATCTCAAAGTTAAAAAATAAAAAGGGCTGGGGAGGAGTCGAGCGCGACTGGGTTCAGCCTGCAGTGGTGCAGAGAAAAGAAATGAAAGCAGGCACTTGTTGAATCGAGTGAGCTGTGCTTCTCGTGAAGACCTTCCGGCAGGACAAGCAGCTTGGCTGTCCCAGGAGAACTGTGATGGGAGCCAGCCAGCAAGCGCCCTAGAGGGCTTTTCTGTCCCCTCCACATTCCCAGCCCTAGCCTCAGGCCCAGGGAAGATTTTATTTTAATAACTTCTTTTCCCACCAGCCTGCGGAGGCATAACCCAGGGAGGCTGAAGCAGGGGGATCGAAAGTTCAAGTCCAGCTCAGGCAGTTTAGCAGGGCAGCAGGACTTTGTCTCAAGATAAAAAATACAAAAACATGCTGAAGCTGTTTAGTGCAAAATCCAACCAAACAAAAGTCACTCTTTTTCCAAGAAAATAATAATACAGAAGATAACATATTTCAGATGGAAAAGAAGGACAGAAAAAGATTTTGTTTTGCTGTGTGACCATAGACAAGTCATTTCTGACTTTTAGAGATCTCGTCTCATTTTAAACCATAAGCCGAACATGGCATCATTATGGAGTTCTGCATCGATATATATATATATATATATATATATATATATATATATATATATATATTTCTTTTGATAATTCAAGACATGCCTTACATTTTGATATTTCAAAATATGCCCTATATTGGGGTGAGGAAATAGCTTGGTAGTCTAAGTGCCTGCTCGGTAAGCATAAGGACCTGGGTTCGATACCCAGGACTGCATGCCTTGCCAGCCACTGAAACTGGGAGTGGTGGCACACACCCGTAATCCCAGTACTGGGCAGGCTGAGACAGGAAGATCACCACAAGTCTGAGCTATGCAGCAAGACCCTATACCAAATAAATTAATAAATGATTAAAAAACTTTTTTAAAATATATGCCTTGAACAAATACATGTAAATATATATATATATATATATATATATATATATATATATATATATTTCTTTTGATATTTTAAGAATGCCAAAAGGCACACAAGATGCAGACATGTGGAAATTTGATCTGCATGGAATGCATTTGTCAAATGTGAAGAACAAGACAAAAATGAAAGCATATTAGCTCAAAGGTTTTCCTTCCATTGTGCTCATAAACTTGCAAGGTGTCAGCGTCATGGGGCCTCTGGAAACCTGAGCGCTTTTGCACTTATCCATGGCCTTTTCAAGATGTCTAAAAGGCACTGTCAAGCTGTCTATTGCAAAACACTGCCGCAAAAGCATGAGACAGATGCAGGGAAAGGCTGAATTTTATCTGTATATCTGGCATTTTGTAGGCAACCATCACTTTTTATTTCTGTAAAGAAACTTGCCTGAACTCAAAACTCCTGCCTCCTGAAAAGATCTGTCAATATTTGCACCTACAAATGAAAGTATGAGAAGTAACATGAGCCCTGGCCGTCAGCAACACCCAGAACCAGGGCATCAGCACAGCAGTGGTTGAGGGCTCCTCTGCCTGAGGAATCATTTTTTCTAAGTCCTGGTGCCTCTGCATCTGTAGAACATTTCACACACATTTCTTAGAATACACACACCACCACCCCCATGACAACAACAGCATCAGTAACAACAGCAACTCCACCTTCTACAGACAGGGAAGTCATGGTTCAGTACTGTGAAGACGCCTATCTCAGTTCAAGCAGTTATAGTATAATTCAGTGTTAGACTCAAATCCAGGTCCTCTGGCTGCAAACCCCACTTCCTGTCCCTTTTCGATAACTCTTTATCCATGGTCAGCATTTGGTGGAGTCAGAGGGCCATGGCTGCTTCATCTAAAACAGGGAAAGAAGGAAGAAAAGGGAAGATTAGAAAGCCCAGGTGTGCTGAAGGAACAGTGCCACCCTGTGTGTAGAGCTCGCGTAGGGAGTCTCCTCTTTCCCACGTACAGATGCAGAAACTGAAGTTCAGCCAGCTTCTTCCAGCCAATGGCGAGCTCAGAACTCAAAGTCAGGTGTGCCTGCCCCTGATCCAGCGAGGAAATCCAGCATTTTCGTTTGAGCCCGTTCTCCGCTCAGGTCCTGGCCTGGCCAGCAGCTTCCAGTCTGAGGTCTCACTGTGAAAGGATGCCGATAAATATGATAAATTACAAGCTCTGCTAAGACCTCGGTAACCCCAGCCACTAGCCTCCCCTGCCAACCTTCCATGGCTGCCTTAAACACTGCACCTCCACTCACAGTGTCCCCAGGAAGTATAAATGACCCTGACAGCTGGGCAAGGACACATGATCGTCCATGAGGTAGAAAGGTGGACTCCTCTGGTCCTCCCTGCACCTCTTCTGTGGATGTTCAGGGTCTACCAGGTAGAGTGGTTGGGTCAGAGGTGAGCGCTGCCCTCCACAGAAACAGGAAGGTCTCACTGCCGGGGAGGAGAAGGGGAAGCGCAGAGAGATGGACAAGGCTTGTGTGTGTCTGAAACTGTTTCCCAGAAACCTGCCCTCTGCAGAGCCAGAGGGTGCCCGCAGCCAGCTGCAGAGGAAGCAGGAATGGGGCCGAGCTGCCTGGGCCCATGCTCTGGGTCCCCTACCCCTTGCGCCTTCCTCAGGCAACGCATCCTGTCGGCCACCAGCCGCATCTGTGGTCCACAGCTCCGTGTGACTCAGCCCCGGGGCTCTGGGCCCAGCCTCTCTGGAGCCTCTGTGAGGCTGCTCGTTTAGTGAGGAGGACACCGGAGCTGCCGAGCAAGCACCCGCAGGAGCACTTAGGCTGTCCTGCCTCTGGACTGAGGCTGCGTGACCAGCCTACTTCAGATGGTTTGAGCTTTGAGGATACCTGGTTATGTAAAATCCACTTGCTGTAACTAAAGGGCTTGGCCTGATACTGAGCTCCATGCGCCCTGGAGACCCTGGCTTGCTCAGTGCAGGGAGGAGGAGTAGCGCCTCAGGGAGCTCGGTCTGCACAAGGGGCATCCGGAGTTCCCTCTCAGTGTAGCAATAAGGGGCTCACCAAGGCAGTAGAGGGGTGAGCCCCAGCTATTGCCTCACAGTGCCATGGGGCAGTGCGAGGTGTGAGAGGTCACAGATGTCCCCAAGCTTGGGTTCCATGATGCTGGCCTGCAGCACTTGGTGGCCCCAGGAGACGCAGGACATGTGACACGTTCATTTGCCTGCTCTGCCCTGCCCTGCCCTGCAGAAGCCACATGATTTAACACCTGTGGGCAGGGGCTTGGGGTGGGAGGCGGTGGACCCCAAGAGTACATCACCAGGGAGATTTGGTGGCACCAGGTGGGCCCAGGGTGCAAACCCAGCAGAACAGGTTACTGTGCACCACAGCGACCCCGGCAGCTCTCAGAAATCATCAGGGGAGGGACGACTTGAAGTAATAAGGAACTGCAGGAGCAATTAAGGGTGAGGAGGAGGCGGAGAACCAGAGCTGAGGCTGGGAACGGCCATAACTCATGGGACCTAAATGTGCTTCCAGGCAAGCAGCAAGGCGATGACCAGACAGATGGAAAGAATTTAATGAAGCTGGCAATTTAGGCCAGGGATGTGGACTGCAAGTGGTTGCCGAACTGCCAGACTGAGAGTCATGCAGACTCTCCTCCTTGATGCAGACAGTGACCTCAGTGTCCTCACTGAGTGACCTCAGTGACACAGAGGCATTTGTCCTCTCCCATGCAACTCACTGCGTGCAAGGTCATGCAGGACTCAGAGGACCAATGGAAGAAAAAACACAGTCCTGTCTGGCTTTTCCTCACCTCACACAGGGTAGCCAGCACTGCATGAACTTGGAGTCACCCGCTGGGTCACATGGACCCCAGGCAGAAAGGAGCAGGTGGAAGACTCCAATGCGAGAAGGACAGGGCGGGGCTGCCATGCAGAAGAGAGGTATGGGATGTTCTACTCACCCAGCTTGGAGATGGAGAAACCTGACCTCAAGCTAGACAGGGCAGCAGCTGTCTGTAATCCCAGCTACTTGGAAAACTCAAGGGCCAGCCAGATAGCTCAGCAGATTAAAGTGCCTACTTAGGCAGGTGCAGGGACCAGGTTCAATCCTCGGCGTGCCATGCTGGCCCTGTTCCCCCAGGATGTGCCAAGATGGCAATCGAGACTGGGTGTGGTAGCATGCCTGTAGTCCCAACACTTGGGAGGCTGAAAACAGGAGAATCACTGAGTCCAATCTGTGTAGTGAGACCCTGCAGACCCTGTACTAAAATACAAAAAACAAAACAAACAAACAAACAAAAAACTGAGGCAGGAGGATCAAAAGTTCAAGGACAGCCAAGGCAATTTAGCAAGACCTTGTTGCATTAAAAAAAGAAGTCTGGGATGTAGCTCAATTGGACAATGCCTGCCTAGCATAAGGAGGCCTTGGGTTTAATTGAGAGACAAAAAGAGAGACAGAAACAGAGAGAGAGACAGAGAGACAGAGACAGAGAGACCGAGACAGAGAGACCGAGAGTGAAAGAACCGAACGGTACAGCCGGCCTCTCAGCAGTCATATGACCGTGCGCCTGTCAGTGAGCTACTGTGATCTCCAGGTTCTCCCTCTGCAAAACAGGAATAGGAATACAAAAAGGCAACAGTTAACGAGGCTTCAGTCACTTTTGCTGTGATGAACTAGATCAAGTTATGAGCCTTTAAACCCATTGCTATTTGCCTTCCCTTCCTCCTTTCAAAATCCAGCCCCTTGGGGGACACGCAAGTGGCCCAAAGGAGCATGGATCCCAGAGGAGATTCGCACGGGTCATGCAGGGAAGTGCCTATCCCACTTGAGGGACATCCTCAGATCCAGGCTGCTGCAGCCTGTAGAAATGCCAGCCCCGAGTTCACAGCTGTGATTCAACGGGAGATACCAGAGATCTGGAGTTTCATGTGAAATCTTGTGTGAAATATTGTGCCTAAGAATACATTGGAAGGCAAAACACAACAGTGCGTGGCCAGCATGATGGCTACTTGTGTCGTCTAGCTGAGTAGGGGCAGAGAGAACCCTGAGATTCTACCGAGAGCCTGCTGGCCTCAAAACCTGTTCAAACCCCTGTGGCATCCGCGGCTTCCTCTGTGCAGATGGGGGAGACATGACAAGAGTGAGAGACTGCTGCAGAAAGAGTCCTCTCTGCAGGGCCCACGGCTCACCTGTGCCACCTGCAGCCCCCAGAAGTCCCACCACCGCTTCCTTCTCCTGGTGGCCCCTCCATTTCTGAGACAGTAGAGACACCCTTGATGCCACGCCGAGGGGCCACTTACAAAGCGGGGTTGGGGTTGATGGATTCTGCCGTTCTCTCAAGACTGCTCACGTTCCAGTGAGAATCGAGTCATCCTGGGAATCAGGTGAAGTCACTTAAATGCAGAAGGAGGCCGCTGGAGAAGCACAGGCATCCAGGGACGTGGACACAGGACAGTAAGGTCCCAGCCACTGTGCATTAAGGGGCTATCAGTTCACAGAGAACATGATAGCTAAATGAGTCTCAGGGCAGCAAGCAAGCGACACTCTTCGAGTGTTTTGTTTTCAATAACCAGACAATTTTAAAATGGTTTGTGGCTGGCACTGAAGGTGGAGTGCAGGCAGAGTCCACATGGTGGACGCGCACTATATTCCAGGCTCCACATTTTACATATTTCTCTGTAGCTGTGGGACAGGGCACAAGCTCCCTGAGTCACCTGGAGACTCGGTTCATATCTGTAAAACAAGAATGACAACCCGTATTGTTGCAGATAAGCTTAATTGTGTCAGCTTGATTGGCGTGGGGTCCGCCCAGGGGATTATGAAGCGCACTGCTGGGTGTGTCCGGTGGGTTGTGGGTGGGGTCTCGAGTGCGGATCCACTCTGGTGCGGCTCCTTTCTTTCCGCGACGATGTTTTCTCTTGGGAGCAGCTGCCCTTGGAACTGTGAACCGAACCTCCCTTCCTCTACGGGGCTGAGATTCATGTCCCGGCCACAAAAAAGCTGTCTAAGTTGCCCATCTTGTAGAATGATTACAGGAAATGACGCAACGTGCATGGAAGACAGACGAGGTAGTGTCGAGCAGGCGCTAGGTACTCACAAGTCCTGTAGTTGTTCTCCTATGATCACACTGACTTCTCGCGACAGCCAGGGCTGTCACAGTGGGGCTTCGGTTCTTGTTCAAGAGACAAATCAAATTCAAGGCTTACCTTCAACTTTGACCATAGGGGGACTTTACTTGGTCCTTATCCTGTTTGGTTTGCAAGCAGAATATGAAAGAATCCAGTTCACCAAACGAGGCACCCTGTATTTGTATCACATGAGAAAAGCTTCAGCCTAAGGCACCCAGGTTCTTCCAGTTAGCAAGCCAAGGAGCTTGGATTCAAACAGGGAATTGATTTTTTTTCAGTGAAGTTTTTTCCCCTGTGGGTTAGAGATACTAGCATTCCAACTTCCACAATTCTGGCCCAATTCTTTTTCTCTTGGTCACGTGCTAATGAAGACCCTGTTTCCTCTCCTACTGACTGACCCCTCTCAGAGCCTCCGTCCATACCCAGTAGCTTCTCCTCCCACTTTCACCAGCTCTGTGTGTGTGGCATCAGCTGGGCCCTGTGGTCAGTGTCCTTTCTGCCCTTGGCACTGGGGCTTCCTCCAGGACTGGCTCCCTCACATGGCGCAGAGCTGTTCTCTCCCTTGCGACAGTGTCCCGGCCGGGTCTGCACCTCCGCCCTGGGCCTGGCTCTTCTCCCTGTTCAGAGGCCCTGGACTCTGCCTCCAGCTTCCCACTTCGCCCTCTTGCACGCCTAAGGTCTGGTCTGGTCTTTGCCTCTGCCCTCAGATGCAGCTTCCTCAGAGGTCCCGGGTTCCTTTCCAAGTGGGCACCTCAACAGTCTGCCCTGAGGCTGCCCCAGGCTTGGTGGGATTCTGAGGGGGAAGAGCTATGGGGCAGTCTGATTCCAGGACTGTGTTAGAACAATAGAAGAAGGAGACCCGGCCTGGGGAGACACCCACAGATCCATTTTACTCTGCAAGAGGGACTGAGAGCTCTTTCCAAGGAGCCCTGCACTTGGAACCATGGGAGTCCACTGATAGGACAGCCCACTGCTCTGAAGCAGCAGCTCATTTTGGGAAATGAAGGCAGACGGTGTGAAATAAAACTTCAGTATTAAATCCTCCTCCACCTGCCTTGAAAAACAATATAAAGTGGCAGGTGTGTGCACGAATGTGTGTGCACGGATGTGTGTGCATGGATATGTGTGCACGGGTGTGTGCAGATGGCTCACAAAGCCTATGTGTGTGTTGGGAAGAAGACGGATTATTACTCTAGCTTAGTGATCTTTACACCTTACTAATGTGAGTTTTAAAGCACAGTATTCATTTGCAAATGAGAGGATTAAAGTCTCTGCTTATTATTGCTACCAGAATGGCAGGAGGGACCTCCAGGTTCAGTGACATCTCCCTGGAGACCTACGGCTCCACAGGACAGGACACACACTGGGACACTGGGGTAAGAAGAGCCCAGCCCTCAGGGCTTTATCACTAGACTGGGCCACAGAGGGATAAAATAAACATAACAGGGTGGACATTTTTTCAAGGCCTGGTCAGTGGTGGGCACTGTGCTGTCAGTACTTTCTGCTATGGCCACTTAATCCTGACAGCTGCTTTACGAGATAGAAGTCATCACTGTGTCTTTGGTACCAATGGGGAAACTGAGGCTCAGGGCACGTAAGTAATGTGCTCGATGTCACTCAGGTAGCAAGCGGCAGAGGCAGGACACCAACCCAGGAGGTCCAAGCGGCAATGCGCTGGCTGCTGTCGCTGGGGCGCAAAGCTGAGGCCCAAGGCTTAGAAGAGGGTGGTTTAATTTGGCTCCCATTTTGGGAGGCAGGGATGGGGGACCCAGTCGATGGTCTGCCGGTCCCAAGGCAGAGGCAGCATGGCTGGGAGAGCAGTGCCGCGGACACAGTGGTAGTCAGGAAGTGGAGCGAGACGGGAGGAGCCACCCTGAGACTCCGCAGGACATTCTGGAGCGAAGCTGTAACCCCGAGGATCACCAGGGCAGCAGAAGGACAAGAGGAAGGGCAAAGGCAGCGAGGAGGCACGGAAGGCCACAGCAGGACCGGGAGGAGGAGCCCTGGGCGCCCCGCAGGGCAGACCCCCTTGTGGGAGTCCCTGGAGGGCCCCGGGGCTCTCGCTGCACTCCTGACCCTGCCGTCCAGGCCCGGGCCCGGGCGGCAGCTCCACCTCTGCAGGGCGCGCACGTGAGCAGCCTGGGCTCGCTGCTGCAGGGCGCTGCCGGGCACTGCGCCCCACCCGGGACTCGCCTGCTCTTCAGGTTGAGGTGCGTTGCCCTTGAGGATTAGGCTGTTGACAGCTGCTGGAGGACGCACCTCACTCAGGCGCCGCCCGACTCGCTGCAGCCGCGGCCCTGCTGCTCCTGCAGGGCTGGCTAGTGTCCGGGAAAGCTGAAGGCCCACGGTGGCCCGCCCTGGATGCCCAGAGACTCGCAGCTGCAGTGGGGGTGGGCCTCAGAGTGGGCTGACACGTGTGTGTGCTATGTCCCTGCACACATGGAGGACACCGTCTGTGTCTTGATCGGGCCCTGTTCATGAATGACTCATCTAAGACCCGGTGCAAGAAAAGACCCGTCCAGGGGCTCTGAGGTTCCCCCAGCACAGCGGGCTTTCTTCAGGTGGATTTGTGCCTGTATGCAGCTTGCAGCGCGCCCGGATCGCTCCCCAGCCCACCTCCCTCCTGAGCCCTCCCCTTCCCTCATCCCCCTTCTGCTTTTTTAATCGTAACCTCTCTGCCTTCATGCTCTCTCCTTTCTGTCTTTCCCACTAGGTACCTCCCAAGAGAGGGGACCCGGGTTCCCTGCCTTCCTCAGTCTGGGACTTCTCAGTGTCTCCAGTTCCAGCCAGTGTTTTCTAAATGACATGATTTTTCTTTTTTTTCTAGCTGAATAATCTTACACTTTGTACACCCATTCATGTGTTAATGGGCATCTAGGCTGCTGCCAGCATTACTTCGCTTTACTTTTAATTTTTAAAAATCTTTTAATTATTGATTTATTTGGTACAGGGTCTCACTATGCGGCTCAGACTCATAGTGATCCTCCTGTCTTGGCCTCCCCAGTGGTGGAATTACAGGCCTTAAGTCACCACACGTGGTTTTGGGAGCCAGCACAGCAGCCCCGTGTGCAGTACGAGGGACCTAGCCTGGGTCCTCTTGCTTGCCAGGCAGGCGCTTAGACGACCAGGCTATCTTCCCAGCCCCACTTCGCTATTTTGACTTGTGCTGTACCACACACAGGCACTTGGTACGTAGTCCCTACAGCATGCTGACTTTAACACCTTTATTTTATTCTTTAAAGAATACAAAAATGGAAAATATAGGCATGATATAAAATTTCATTAAACAAAGTCATAGGACTTCATCAGTGGTGGCTGTGTTGTGTCATGTTATCTTCAAATTAGTTGTTTAAGGTACCAGATATGCAAAATGGGTTTAATAAAATTTATAAGAAATTAAAAAGAAGAAAATAAATTGCAAAAGTTGAAAACATGAAAGCATTAACTGTTCCTTTCAATAGATCAGCAGAAATTGGCAGCTCTATTACCCAAGCTATCCTACACACATACATGAATATATCTTTTTCCATTCTTCATTTTTGTCCTTTTCCTCATTCCAGTTTTTCCTTTTAACTGAACAGAGTCTTTAGGAGCTGCATCAAGGCATGGTGTAGCTAAATCCAACTGTGCTTCTCTTTTTAGGTTTTTTTTTTTTTTTTTTCATTGTAATGGAGAATTTTACTCAAAACTTCTTGAAAGGATTTTTCTAAATCAAAATCATTTTAAGTTCCCATAACTTCCATTATGTAACAGATCCAACCTTAGGGGAATCACACTATTTTACTTCGTTTACTATTTTCTTATTTTCATTTTAAGATAATTAAAAAATAATACAGAACCACTGTTAGCATCCTATCACCTTGTTTTGAAATTCTGTTTAGTTCTCTGAGCAGCCTCCACATAGCTGCCAAGTGGCTGTGTTAGCTCACATTCGCCTCAGCAATGTGGGGTGCCCTTACCCACCCCCCACCCACCCATGCTTCGGGCCAGCACTTGTGACTTGGTGCTCTTTTTGTGCTTTTTGCTGGCTTTTTTTTGAGGTAGCGCCTCGCTCCGTAGCTCAGGCTGGCCCGAGTACCGGCAGCGCTCAGCCTCCCACGTGCTGTGTTACGGGTGTGTCCCACCGTGCCCTGCTCTTGCTTTTTATGTTTTGGATGACGCCCACCTGCCTGGAGGGAGATGGAGCTTCAGGATACCTTTGATTTGTATTTCTCTGAAACGCAGGCCCTCCGTTCTTAACTGCGGGTCCCGAGAGTCCCGCCCACCAACGCACCCCCAGGAGATGGGAGGTGTACCACATCCTGCTTCTGTGAGGCTCCTGAAGATGAGGACCTAGAGGTATGGAGCTCCAGGCTGTATCTTTCTAAAAATCCAGCGTGAGGTGCCCACCCTAGCAGAGGCGGCCCCACCCCACAGCGCTCTGGGGCGGATCATGCTACAGCTCTGGCAGAAGCCTTTGTGCTTTGGATTCCTCAGCCATACGGTTACCTTAGTCATCTCACTGCTAGGAAGTCATGAAAGAGAAAGACCACCGAGGCATGCACGGCGTACGTGCACCGGGCTGCACTGCCGGGAAGAGCAAAGAGGCCGGGATTACCCTCGCGTCTGCAGGTAGACCAACACCCAGGGGCGCTGAATAAAACAAAGAAAATCTAAAAGGACATCTATATACAGGGAATAGAAAAGGCACCTTGTAGACCCACACGTGAAGTGGGACCCCCTGGGTGCTGTAGGCAGCTGAGGTGGAAATAGTACAGGCAGTCAGACAGGACGATGCCTCAGAAGGAGCCACTAGGAAGAGAAGATGCCTTGCAAGTGTGGGAGGGGCAGGCAGCCCCGCTGTGGGTCAGATCTCTGGCCAAGACAGCAAGCAAATGCACTTATGTAGCTCCCTAGGAATGGGCCTGGGATGAGGTGTCCAGCACCTTGAGAGAAGCCAGAGATAGCCACTGACCCCATCTCCTCCAGGAAAAGCCCCTGTGCTGTTGC
Organism: Capromys pilorides; assembly: GCA_004027915.1. Lineage (NCBI taxonomy): Eukaryota > Metazoa > Chordata > Mammalia > Rodentia > Capromyidae > Capromys > Capromys pilorides. The sequence goes on along the minus strand of PVKN010000145.1, from coordinate 15,255 downwards.
CTTGTTTGTTTTTGGTCTCTTTTGATTTTACCATTGTTCTTTGGTTGAATTCTTTCCTAGGGGAGGTTTGTTTTCTGTTCTTGGTGCCAAGGACCAAACCCAGCGCTTCCAACTTGCCAGGCAGGTGTTCTGCTGCTGAGCCCAACCCCCAGCCCACTGCTTTATGTTCTTGCCCGCTTGCTAGGTGATTTGCCTTCCTCACTGGACCCCAGTTTAATCAATTTTACCTGAGCTATCGTGCTTGCAATCCCATTGGCGGGCATAGTTTCATCCCGCCTCGTGCCCACCTTGCAGGTTCCCATGTTTCCCACCTTGGACCCGCCTCACCTCTTGGATTTACTCTATAAAAATCTCTAGAAAAGACAGGGTCCTTGGCAACCCACTTGGGTCCCCTTCTGTCCCTCTCTTGGGACAGAAGCTTTCTTTCTCTCAATAAATAGATTCTGCTCTTAACCTCTGTTCTTCCTAAAATTCATTCTTCAGTTTTAGAGAACACGAACTCCTCCCAGTTATCTTTCTGGGTGGGGCTTTATTTCCCCAGTATCATTGGTGTTTAAAAGGAAATGCCTAAAGGTGGACTGGCATTTTGCTCGGTGAGTACAGGACAGTTCTAGAAAGGTGGGCAGCAAGCCGCCAGCAGTGTGGGGCAGCCTAACGTGGGGGCATGACTCCCCTTTGTCCTCCTGTGCTCCTGCTCCTGCTCCCGCTCCATGGGAAGCAGATGGCCAGGCTGTCCATGGCCTCCTGCCACAGGGAGACGTTCATCCTGGGGCCAGAAGCCAGCGTGGCCTGCAGGACTCTTGCAGGCCTGGTTCTGAGCGCTATAAACCCTAAAGCCTCTGAGGTGGTGCTGCAGAGGCTGGAGAGAAGTGGAAGAAAACAGAAGCAGGGGAGATGCTTTCAAGGAACCCCACCAGCTTCAAGCCTCCCTGAGATCCTCCAGACTTGGAAAGAGCAGCCAGAAGCTAAAATCTGAGCACCGCCCCCCACGGCTGGCTAAGCAGTGACCGCAGGGACCCTACATACCACAACACACCAAGCCCAGCTATGGGGGACGTGGAGGAGAGGCACTGCCCCACACCAACCAGGACCTCGATCCTCCCTGAGAGTGACAATAATGATGGAGACTGAGTCTCTTCACCGTCACACAGAAGGAAGAGAGTGGCTCCAGGCTCAGGCCTGGGTTGGATTTCACATAGAAAAACAAGTATTATTTTGTGGACTGAGATATATGGCCACTGTGTTATAGGCAGCTGAATTAGATAGAAATATTATAGGCAGTCAGACAGTGCCAGACCCTGCAGGGGACAGGATAAGAGACAGACCTTGACACTGTGGAGAGACAGACACCCCTGCTGTGGGCCAGACCTCAAGATCCGCCAAATTCTTACCTCTATAAAGATAAGTGCCCAGGATCAATGATCACTTGAGGAAGCCAGGAAGAGTTGCTAATCCAGCCCTGCCACATAAGCCTGCGTCGTGCCTTCATGCCCGCAGGCTGCGGGACCAACTTCCCCATCCAGTCCTGGATTGCATCAACTTTACCTGAGCAGTGGTGCTGGTAGTCTTATGGGTTGGCCATAGTTTGTCTCACGTCATGTGCAAGCTCTTAAGTTTCCTACCTTAGACCCACCTCTCCTCATGGTTTTGCTGTATTAAAAACTCTAGGAATGGGGCTGGCCAGGTAGCTCAGCAGATTAAAGCACCTGCTTAGACAGACGCAGGGACCAGGATTAGATCCCCAGTGTGGCATGCTGGCCATGCCCCCAGGGAGCACTGAGAAGGTGAGACTGAGCATGGCAGTATGCACCAGTAATTCCAGCTTTGGGAGACTGTAAACAGGAGGATCACTATGAGTCCAATCCATGTAGTGAGACCCTGTAAACTCTGTACTAAAAAAAAAAAACCTCTAGGAAAGGCAAATTCCCAGGCAACCCACTTGGGTCCTCTTCTCTCCCTCTCTCAGACAGAAGTTTGCTTTCCCTTAATAAATAGGTTCTGCTGTTAATCTCCATTATTTCTAAAATTCATTCTGCAGTTTTAGAGAACACAAATTCAACACAAGCATCTTTCAGGTTGGGAGTTCTATTCCCATATATCAACAGCAAGTCGTGGCCCTGGAGCTCCGGAGTGGAGAAGGGTGTGTGATAGTCCTCCTGGCTTTAGTTGGGGCAGCTCTGGGCTTTCTTTTCCCCACACCCTGCTGCTCTTCTAATAGCACGGGTTTCAAGGTTCATGCCCTTGTCTTCCCCACCCCCAGCAAGTCTGAGCTTTAGACAGGGGTGTGGCTCACCCATCTGCATACACCTGGAAAGCTTTCCCAGATTCTGGGCCCTGGCCTCTGAGAGTCTCTGTTCTCTGCAAAGGAACCCCTTCTCTTTCCCTCAACACTGCCTGCATGTGTGCATCCTCTGTCTCCTGCAGTTGCTGGCCATGCAGCAAAAGGAAGGACAGCAACATGGCTGCAGCCAGAGCCAGTTGCCAACAACCTAAGTAGATGCTGTTGTCAGTCAGTGTGCTGTGGCACGGAGGGCTCCCTCCCTGAAAAGCACATCTGGGTGTCTAAGCCTCCTGCATGGAGGATAAAGAAGCAACCTGGGGGTGGGGCATCCAGTTCAGCGCCCCTGGTCCCCCAAGACACAGCTCCCCACACCTAGGCCAGGACTCCTTGGACCCTCAGATGTCCAAGCCAGGTCTCTCCAGCTTCAGTCCTCCTTCTGGATGAGCGGCTCCGTGGGACATCTCACCTTACCCTACTTACCTCTCCAGGAGGCTCAGCCTTTCTTCTCCGCGCAGCCTAACTTATTTCTGCTGCCTGTGGTCTCCTACTGTGAATTCCAACATTGCATACACATGCCTGTGCAGGCAAAGGTTTTCTAGGAGACAGAGCTAGAGACAGAGAGAGCCACCACCCCACCTAAGATTCCGTGGCAGACACAGCCTTGTATGTCCTTTGAGGAGTGACTGAATCCAGACTTCAGCAATGGATCAATTCACTGATGGATCATACTTAGCAGGATTCCTGGGAGTTGGTGAAGACCTAGGAAGGAGGGCCTGGCAAGAGGAAGTGGGTCCTCGTGGCTCCATCTTGGTGCCTCCTCCAGGTCCTGGTCCCTTCCCCTGGGCTCTGCCCTGCCCCCACTCCCTTGTTGCTGGAAGCTCAGCAGCTCCCCTCTGCCACCGCCTTCCACCATGATATTTTCTGCTTTTGATCCAGGCATCTATGGGCTGAAACCACAGAAACTGGGAGCCAAATAAGCCTTTCCCCTTCAAGCTGGGATTTTGTCACATAAAGGCAAGGTTAACTAATACAGTGAGCATGTGCATAGGTGAGAGGCTGGCTCAGATCAGAGGCTTGAGGCCAGGCCAGGTAAGGATGAAAACTCAGGAGGATTTCCATTTCAGTTTTGAGGCTGAATTCTTTCTTGTGCCAGAAATCTCAGTTTTAATTTTAAGACCTTCAGCTGATTGCATGCACCTTACCCATGATATAGAGCTTTGCTTGAAGTCTACTAAGTAAATATTAATCACATCTAAAAGATATCTCACAGCGATGTGTACATGAGTGTGGGGCACCATACCCCTGCAAATGGACACATCAAATCAGCAATCCCACCAGCCACATTACTACTCTATGTGCTTGAATCTTCTCAATAGGATTTTAAGCTATGGGAGAGCAGGGGACATATTGGCATCATGAACCTAGACAGAACTGTCATCTAAGAAGCAGAATCTCAGATAGTTGACAGTTCCAGTGGCTGTCAACATGCAACCGCCCGGGGGGCAGAAATCCTGGACCTCCCACTTTTTCTGCTGCAGCCTCCTGGTGGAGGCAGAGTATCCACTGGACTTGACTCGAGGAACTGACAGAAAGCTGCGTGGCATCAGCAGGTGCAAGCAGTCCAGGGCTGAGACTGAAAAGAAACTGTTAAACCCTGGGCTTCTTTAAATGAGGCAGGCAGAGCATTAACTGGGCCAGCCTCTTCCTCTGGCTGTCCCACCTGCCCTAAGGCAGACAGATAGATAGACAGACAGACAGACAAATGGGCACACACACACACACAGCAATGTGAATGGGTCTTTGCCTCAGCTCAGTGAAAGTTGATGAATGAATCTGAAGTCAGCCTGAGGCCATAATTTTAGAATCTTAGGAACACAGAGCCCCAGAGATGGAAGAACAGCAGACAGCTAATGCATGGTAGCTTTGCCCCTGCCCAGCCAGGGGTCAGCGAGGCAGACAGCAGCCCCCCCACACATGGCACAGGGACCTGCGTAGGTGAGAGTGACCACAGACGGCCACGCTGCTGGGTCTCTCTCATGTGCAGGACCCAGCTGTCTCTGGGAAGCTCCAGCTCTTTCCCTGAAACCCGTCAGCCCCTGAGAGCAGCAGCTATGTGATGCTTTAATATTTAATAGAAAGCCCATACCAGGAGCAATTCATCTGCCGGCATCCTGCTGCTAGGAGTATATTTAGAATTTCAAGTCGTTCCAACGATTACATGTTGTGCCAGATTCCAGTCAAGGAGGGAGCCGTGCTTGAACATCTGCTGTCTGCAGATGTGGAGTGGTGTGAAATGCTCTAAGGCGCCAAACTGCAACTAAATCATAATATTTTTCCTAGTAACACATCACGCTTCTTCAGTAGAAATTCATGAAGACCAACTTCAATGAGCAGGGAAAGGGAGTGATTCTCTAAATAAACCAGCTGAGCCTCATAGAAATGGAGAATTAACTTTTAATGAATTTGTGTTTTCAGGGAAAAATTTCCCAGCTCTTTAAGTGGGTCATGATCAGGTGGAATAAAATGCAAAGAGAGACAACATTGTGACTCAAAGGATAAAGATAACTGGGCGGGAGCCAGCAAGGTACCTCAGTGGATTAAAGCTCCTGCTTTGACAGATGCAGGGTCTGGGATCTGATCTCTGGCTTGCTGTGCCAGCCCCACCCCTGAAGCACAGTGAGCCACAATGAGACTGGGCATGGTGTTGCATGCCTGTAATCCCAGCGCTTGGAAGGCTGACAAACAGGAGCATCACGAGTGTGATCTGGGTAGTGAGACCCCAAGTACCCTGTACTAAATACATTTTTTAAAAAAGATAACTAGGCAGCACAGTCCTGACCTTTGGCAGAGCTGTTGAGCTGCAAGATGTCTGTGCTGACACCCTGAAACCGTAGCTCTTCTTAGAAGCCATCGTAGAGCTGTCCAACTAGCTGATCTCAGGACTCGGGGAGGGCATGTGGCCCGTGGCCTTGACTCGCCTCCGGCTGAGCTCCTCTACCAGCAGCAGGTGATGTGCTTCCCCAGCCAGGGCTCACAGGCTTTTCTTCCATCATCGAAGCCTACAGCTAACTCTTGTTTTGACTGCTTGGTGGAGAGGAAACAGGAGTAAGAAGGGCGACAGGAGAGGGAGAAAGAGCTGCTCTGAAGCACGAGTTAATCAATGCCACAAAGTCTCCCAATAGCTCTCTCCCTTGCTTCAATTCTACTGCTAGGATTTTTCAAGGCTTGAGGACAGGAAGGTTCTCTGATGTTCCTCAGTAGAGCAAGCAGGCCTGTAGGCACCAATGGCTCTCTTTTACTTTTTTTCCATTTCAGTTTTAGCTGAAATTGCATCTAATTCTACAAAATATGCTGGATCTTCTCATAAGATCTGGGCATGCCTATGTCAATGGTTCAAATGTCTTATTTTGTTGAGTGAGCCAAATTCTGTTTTGGACAAATGTATATCTCACCAAATTGGTGGATCCACTATTTCTTCAATTAGTCATTGGTTAGTACTTGTTGTGAGCCAAATCCTAGCATTATTCTAGGTTGGCAGGGATGAACATCATAATCTTCCATGAAGGCAGTCATGGTGTAGTCTGGTAATTATTCTTGGTGTGTGTAGAAGGCATTTGGGGCAGAGCCACACCTGAGCTCATTCTGCAGTGAAGGCTGTGTCTTTGTGTCCCCAAGTACATTTAAAAATCATGATAAAGACACAGAAATCAGTGAACAGTATTTCTAGAAAGTTCTAATGTGTGTCCACTTCCATCCCAGATGTCTGGGTTGCGGGGGCAGGTGTTAGGAAACAGGAGAAAGGTGAGGAAGACTGTACTGTCTCAGCCATCCAAGAGTTTGCAACTTAACTGGAAGAAAGGAAAGTGTAGAGATAAGACCAAAGGCCAGTTGGTGTCCCTAGATGTGGTGAGATATGGATGGAGCCCGGGAAGGGCTGCTTTCTGTTGCTCGGGAGTCCCAGAATGCCGGGACTTGGAGTTGTAGGTGGCGGCTCCTCCTGTGGGTGCTTTGTCTTTGAATTATGGACAGAGTCCAGGGAGGGCTGCTTTCTGCTGCTCGGGAGTCCTGGAATTGTGTGGGCAAACAGGGAGAGAAAAACAGTGATGGAGATAGGGTGATCTCAGAAAAGCTCTCCCAGAAGGAGACATGGGTAGAGGGGGACTGGCAGGACCAATCCAGCTCACAGTGGTGCGCAAGTAGAGGGCTGAACAACCTGAGCCCTGAGGCCAGTGGAGGGAATGTCTGGAACTAGCAGCAAGAGGTTGTTTCGTAGGTGCCACACAGGGGGAGGTAGAGATCGCTAAAAGAGACCAACCAGGCCAAAGCTGATTTCTGTGCAGTCCTTGGGAAGGCTACTCCTGCCAAGACTGCTGGACTGGGAGCCAGCTAGGGTTAATAAATCATAGTGTGTCTGGGTAGGGTGTGGACGTGTGGCCTTTGGGGTTTCTTGGTCCAGACCCTTCCCTCTCAGGTACTGTTTCCTGCTGTGCTTCCCTGTCACCAGAACATGGGCAGCTGTCCACCGCACTCTTCCACTGCACTGCCTTGGGTCAGCTTCTAACCCTTGGAGACTCACAACAGAAATAGGACCATCCCACTTTTTAAAAAACTTTTCCATTTATTTGGTACAGAGTCTCTCTATGCACCTCAGACTCATAGTGATCTTCCTACCTCAGCCTCCCCCATGCTGGGATTACAGGTGTGAGCCACCACATCCAGGTTCAGTGGCCAGAACAGTGCACCTGGGTTTCAAGGACAAAACAGTATGTGGTTCCAGGGATTGGACCTTAGTCTTTGCACTTACTAGGTAGATGCTTACACTGGTGAGCTATCTCCCTGGCCCTTTCCACCTTTATGTTGCATATTTAGTTCCAGCAGATGAACAACTACCCGATGCAGTCTTCTAGTCACCTGTTACTGAGGGCCATGCACCAGGCTGTATATGTACTCAGGAATTAACAGATTCCCACTATCATGAAGTTTATGGTCCAGTCTTGCACACACATTTAAATGCCACGTGGGAAACCCAAGGTCTAGCTAAAGCAAAGAGCAAACACAAGACAGATGAGAGAAAACAAGGAACCAGATATTTTGCAAATGAAAGTAGAGCAGAAGGTTGAGGGAGGGAAGATGGAAAAGGTAAAAGGGGTTCAGGGGCACTATGTAAATGCACCACTCCCCCTGAGGAGTGGGCTCATAATGGACTGCCAAACATAGACTAATAAAATGCAAGATTAAAACATATCTAGTCCTAAAATGAGGTTTATTAGAGAGAATTCCCTGAGCCTGAGTGTGCTGGAGCCTGCGCCCCTTGGGTTCCACCCTTCAGCTTAAATCTACGCAGTGAAATGTATGTGGTTAGTCAGGCAAAGCAATGGATAAGGATAACAATGATGGCTAAGAGAATCAAGAGTGTCCTGGGCCAAGGTACTGTACTGAGCATTTTGTATGCCTTATTGATGATCAAAGTAACATCTTTTTAAGTGTTTTCATATTGCAGGTGTGCCCTACGGTCTTTTCAAAGAAGATGCCATGCAACCTTTAGCAGCAGCTTTGGAAGAGTATACAGCTATTACCCCCATGATAGAAGTGAGGACCCCAAAACTTCACAAGGTTTTCCCCAAGATCACCCCTAATGTTTGCAGGCAGGCAGGAAGGATGCTTAGAGAATAGCAGACCAACACTGTATCTCTCCTGCTAGGATGTAACATACAGCACGTGACATCATTTATGATGTATGCTTGCCCAAAAAAGTAGTTAGATATAAATCTGGTTAAACTTCTACATCCAACTGATGGTAAATGGGGAGATAAAAGACCAAGGTAGAAGAGGAAAGAAAAAAGTAAAAGGAAACTTAGAATTTGACAATATGGGGAGCTGCAAAACAAAGGACCTGATTTCCTCAACGTGTCAGATATGCTGAGGTAAGTATATATGTTTAAACACAGTGGGAAGTAACTTTGGGTTGGGTTAAAGTTTGGCTTTGTCTCCTTATTTGAACAAATCAATTTTAAAAGGCTGTGTTGTAATAAGTAGTGACATTTCAGTGTGGAGCGGTGATTGGAGGATCCCGAAGAAATGCCCTGTATCCGCCTAGTCCCCTAGGGACTGTACACGCGTCAGGTGCCACGAAGTCTAGGGTTGCTACAAACATTTAGCAACATTAACCACCGCGGAAATGGAAATGGATAGGGAGAGACGTGGCAAATGTTTGCTAATCTTTCAAGCCCAGGGATAGAGAGTGGGTTATTGTATTAGTCTCTCTCTTTTCCTCTGTGTTTGAGCGACTTTTTTTTCCTTCTACAAAAATCATTTTCATAATTGCTTTATAAACCAAGCAGGCTGAAAACGGATCCTGCGCCTCTCTGGGCGGCTGTCTTGCCGACTGGGACGCGAAGCCATGCAGGGTGAGTTTCCTGCGTTGGGGTGTGGAGTGGGGGAGCCTAGGACTCCCCACCCGACCCCAGCAGGGCGCCCAGGCAGGAAGCCTTCCTCTCCCTCTCTGAGGGCTTCTGCTGCACGCTGCTGTTCTGGGCACTCCTTCCTTTCTGCCTTCAAGGCTGTCTTGCATGTTAATTTTAATCAAAATTCACATACATAAAATTTTACATGTGCACGAGGAAGGCCTTCGTGGTGGGGTTCGTCTCACAGGTCCGGCTTACTCGCCTTGCATCCAGCCTGGGATCGGAGGAGCAAAGTGTCACGCACAGGGCAGCCACAGCTGCCTGCGGCCTTGGAGGAGCGGAGGCCGCGATCCCGGGGGCCCAGGGCCCTGCCAGCATCGAGAAGCGGCCATGCTGACCTCACACTGCGCCGGCCTATTTTTAGACATCGAACCTGGAGGGAACAGAGCAAATAACATCAACAAATATCCTCCAGGAACTGATTTATTAGACCAAAAATGAAATTACGGATCTCTCTCCAAAGGGAGCAGGATGCAAAGCTCCTGCGTGGAGCGTCTCCTAATGAGCAAGCTGCGCCTCAGCTCCAGGACCTGGAGGCTGGGCTCCTGGCGAGCAGGAGCTGGCACCAGCTCCCGTGAATGAACTGACGGTGAGTCATTGCGTCCTTGCCAGCTAAGCAATGGGTGACAGCTGGGTGGAGGGGCAGCGCCACGCGCACTCCTGCGATTGGCCCGACCTGCAGCCTGGACACTGCATCCGAGCCTCAGGAGAGGTATGCTGCCGAGAGGAGCTCCACCACCCGTGTGTGCAAGCTTGCCTCAGGGTTTTTCTGCTGGGTGATGAAAGTTCCAGCCCTTGGAAGGCCCCACGCTGCCAGGCAGGGCCTCCCAGGAGAGTCGAGGAGGGCCCTCATCCGGATGAGAAGTGAGCAAGAGGATCTGATAAAGCAAGCATATCCGGGTCCCCACGGGCACAGCGCTCACCACCATCTCCATGAACGCATAAAGCTGTACTGTGAAATGCAGTAGCTGCTTACCTTATGAGACTAAATAAATTTAGCTTAAATTCAACTAAAAAGGGAGTTTTCAGCAACACCAGTCATATTCCATTCTGTGGTCCCCTGTGCTTAGTGCCACCATACAGAACAGCCAAGATTTAGAACATTTTCATGGTTCCTAAGAGCAGTGGTATTGGTGTAACTTATTTTCCCATTTTTGTAAAATTAGACCAGTATTTGTCTCTCTGACCTTGCAGGAAGATTTTTGTAGGACCCATGAGAATGCACCTGAATTTCTCTAAGATTCATTCTGAAACTCTGTCAGCTCAGTTTAAATAGCACAGGAGTTAGAGTAAATAGATCTTGAAATATTCGGAGACAATGGCTACGAATTTTGGAGCCCACTTAAATAGCACGTTGGATTTTTTATGTTTGTTGCAAAACAGCATTTGGTTGGATCTCATTTGAAACCAGGCCAACGGCCCTTCAGAACTTTATCTGTAGAGAGCTGAATGATGGACAGTGGTGCGATCAATGTATTTGATGAAAGTCTGTAGTTTTGGGAATTTATTACAGTGAAAGACATGTTGCCGCTGCCCCATTCTTCGCCCTTCCAACACACTTCCTCACTGCTCTTGTCACCTTGTGGAGCAGTTCTGGAAGTCATCTTTTGTGAGAGTGTCTTTAGGGAGTGTGATCAAAATTATGGTGAACGCTGGTGCCAAGCACAGAACAACCAACAGAAAGACAGGCTCCGAAACGCACCCTAGTGTGTTCCGGTCCCCCGTATTCACTGGATCTGGTGCCACGTGCCTCCTGTCTCTTCCTGAGACTGAAAAGTATCACAGAAGATAAACTTCTCAAGTCAATTCAGGACATCTGGCAGCCATGAAGAGCCAACTAAAGACACTCATGAAAGAGGACCTCCGAAACTTCAGGTAGTGACAAGAATGATGGGATGAATGTGTGTGCCAAGGGAGAAGGAGTGTTTTGAAGGGGATTCGTGGTAATGAATCTTTTATTGTAATAAAAGGAATTTTTAACTATTCACCACAGTTTTCACTCACACTGCATATGTTCTGAGAAATGCTTCATTAGGTGATTTTGTCATTGTAAGAATACCACAGTGTGGCAGAAAGTCACCTGGTGATATAATCTTAAGGGACCCCTGCTGGCTGAAATGACTGCTGGTGTACACAGCATACACACTTTGGGTACCAAGTGGGACCCCCACAGCTGAGCAAGGTTGAGCTCAGAACTTATCTCTCATCCTGGTGCTGTCCATGAGGAAAGGCAGAAAGGACCAGTGGGGTTTCCTTTTAAATGTCATCTGCTAGGAGGATGTCACTTGTGAAAGAGAAGGTCGAGCCCAGGGGAAGACAGTGGAAAGACAGAGGTGAGGTTACTGTCCAAGCTCCAGAGTTGGCAGTTTAGGTCTAGGAAGACTTAAAAACCTGGTAAAATGGTTTGAGTGCATTACTTTATCCATAGAGAATGCCAAGGGTTAGACCAGTTATGCCTACCCACCAGGAAGGCTTCATAAAGAAGAGAGCACCACTTCCGGGAAGACATCACCAATCTTTATTGAGAATAGAATGGCACACCCATGGCACACCCATCCACGCTAGGCCATGGGAGGTGTTCACAATTTGTTGGGCAAAAAAGGCTTAAAGTGATAAATAGATAACTAGTAATAAGTGAAATAAGTATTATGGTAGAAAAGCAAAGGGCCCTATAAACACACGAAAGAAAAGAACCAACTGTTTATTTTTTTTTAATATTACAGTGCACCTATAGGGGAAAAAACTTTAGGTTTTGTTGCTGAATTACACATGGAACACAGCCCTACACTGACACAAAATGTGCATAAGCAAGAAATAAACTATTGCTATATTAAGCTAGTCAGATTTCTGCCTTAATTTCTTGCTAACCTAACACACAACAAAGTAAAATAAGATAAAGGAAAATAAAAATGAGAGATTAAAGACAGGATAAGATTAAATTTAAAATGCAAGCCTTATGTCCTTCATATGCTGAAATTATGAAACCGATTCTGAACTTTCTTTTGGCCAAGAAAAAAAAAATACCATCTATTGTACAGTTTTAAAGCTATATAAAATGAAAACTAACTAATAAGAACCAACTGTTTAGAGTCAGAAAAAATTCCTTGAAGAAATGACCTGCAAGGAGGCCTCCAAAGACATGCACATTCGTCGGAGTGAGGAGTGGGGGAGACACGGTACAGGCAGAGCTGATGCGCGTGGAATCCCCACGACAAGAGAGAAGCCAGAGCACCTGTCACATGGCAGAGACAGCAGGCAAGAAGACAGGGACCGGGTGTTCGAGGAACCCCTGCTGCCGGGGCCCCAGACTGTGACTGGTGGGTAAAATGGACGCATGTAAGATGCCCCACATAGATACTGCTAGCTCGGGTATTAATCAACAGGAAAAAAGTACATGTTTGGAATATCAGGATCTAGAATGTTCATTTGTTGTCCAGACCCAGGAAAAGAAGGATTTCCATATGGAAGGTGGAGAGTTTCAGTGTGGTGGAGATAGGAAAAAAATGTGACATCATCTAGACATAGCAGAAGGGCAGGCGGAAAAGTTCAACTGCTTCCAGGCCAGACTGTCAAAATTTTAAAGACTCAGGTAAAGTGGAAGAAGTTTCCCCGTGATGCAGCAAGTAAACTGACCACTTCCCAGGGAAGTAACGACTCTGTGGAGGGTGATCGAGCACGTGGTGGTCAGGTGGGAAGAAAAATTAAATCAGCTGGGGGCGGCGAGATAGCTCAGCAGTTTAACGTGCCTGTTTAGGCAACCGCAGGAACCGCAGTTCGATCCCTGCCACCACATGCTGCACCAGCCCCAGCCCCAGGGCAGGCTGAGCCGGCCATAAATAAATAAATAAAAGTTTGAAAAATAAATAAATAAAATAAAATAAATAAGTAAATAAATCAGCCAGGCAGTTTGGAGTTGCTGTTGGGCTAAATAAAGCAGGTTGTGCTGGATTCTGACCGTGGGTATGAAGGCTATAGGAGAACAACAACACAGTAAGGAAGAGGAATAAAGCTACAGCCACAGTGAGCTGAGGAAGGGTGAGCAGTGGGGACGGGTACATCTGCAGGTGTGGACATGGAGGGCTGGAGGGAAAAACCCAGCTGGATCAGACTCCCGTTCCCTCCTGTCCCACCAGCAGCACAGAGAGTCTTCCGGGGACCACTCTTCACCTCAGCTTCCTGGTCCTTGGTGCTTAATTTGGTGTTTAGTGACTGATTATTTAGTAACTGCTTCAAAGCATGAGTTATTCTGTTTGGGCCAGTAAGACACAATCTGCTGTAAGGCACAGTATGGCGTCCCAGAAGAAGCCCAGAAGTCTGTCTCCCTCTGGAGCAAGGCTGGTGAGCTGCGAGGCTGGAGCAGCCGCCATCTTTTTATGCGAAGCCAAGCAGCCAGGCCTGGATGAGGCCACGGCAGCAGGGGCAGAACAAAGGCAGTGCTGGCTCGGCGACGTTGGGTTCTCTGGTCATGTGATCGCTAAGCCTCCCTGTGTTTGTGGAGGCCAATTTGAGGGATTTCTGTGTCTTGATGCCACCACGATCCCTCTCAGTGACACAGCAAAGGACAGACAGACATGAGCTAACTCTAGAAAGTAAAAACCTCAAGGCAAACCCTGGTCAGGTAGGCTTCATTTGGTCTCAATTATTTGACAAGATAAAGACTGGCTTCTTAAGGCAGAGCATAAGGAAGAAAATAAATAGAAAAAGAAGTTTATCGCAGCGGCTCATGGTGTTAAACCCAACAATCCCTTTTCCAGCCAGGGGTGCTATTTATTTTGTTCTAGAATTGTTCCAGTAAAAAAAAAAAAAAAAAAAAAAAGCCATGACTAAGACTTGCTCCCTCCAACATGAAATTCAAAAATATAAAAGCCATCTATTAAAATACCACTGGGCCTACTGTTACGATTCCGGGCCTATCTTTTCAGGCCTCTTGGTCCGTGCATACATTTGCTCTCACAATGGGACCCTGATGCCCATACTATGTTAGAGCCTGAATTTCACACAGAATGTGCTTAGCCATATGTCTATATCAATAGTGAACAGGAAGAGCATCTTCTTACTAGTGGTTTTGCACACATGTCTTTACAAAGTGCATCTCTAGGTGTAAACGGGCAAGGGCTTAAGCCCAAAGTGTCCACTCAGATCATGGCTTGGCCTGACCTGCGCCAGGGCTTTCTGTCCCCTCTTTCCATTTCGTAGTTTAAATGGAAAGATGCTCTGCCCAGCCTGGCATGGGCACGGAGAGTCAGCATCAGCACTGTTGCTATCGCTCACGGACTGGGTGCTGCCAAGGGCCGAGGTGAACAAGGTAGAGAATGTGTTAGAGGTGGGTGTGCTGGCACGCAGCTGGCCTCTCCCTGTGTGCAGTAGAAACAAATCAATAAGAATACTGAGTAACAGAAATGATCATGTTCTTTCAAATACAAATTATAGCAGCAATGTTAGGGTGGGATCATTTTTATAGTAGGGCTGATACAAACCTTGAGCAATGAGATGGTTCAGCAGCCAGACACTTGCTTGAGCCCCTTCCAAGATTCCATCCCTCTTTCCACAAATTAGGATGGACAGAAGAGAGGAAGTTTCTGTCTTGATGAGAAAGCGCCTCTCTCTGCGTCCTCAGGCACAATGCCTGCGATCCACGCAGGCTCCATCTGCACTCCAGGCAGAGCAGCACGTTCTGCTTTTTTTAAAATGTGTGTTTTTGAAATACCATTTGGCACCTACTCCACAAAGCTTAAAAATTAGCTTCTAGGGGAAAAAAATCGCTCAAAATGCTGCCTCTCCTGTGCAGCCACACAAGTGGGAGTCATGTAAATGACCCCAAAGAAATGTCTTTACGTCAGTACCGAACAACTGCATCTAAAAAACACACATAGACTTGCTTTGAGAACTCTAGCCTCTCTGTATCTTCTTCTCTGTTACCAAAGAGCCCGAACTGCACAAGTATAATTTGCACTAAGGAACTTCACTTAATCCATAGCAAAACTAGAGAGTCACTGTTTACTCATCAACATTATTGCTAGAAGCAATTCAAAGTAATACGTGTGTGTGTGTGTGTGTGTGTGTGTGTGTGTGTGTGGTCAACTCAGCCCACCCTGGAGGCAGGGTCAGTGCAGTATGTGGTGCCAGGGATCAAAGCACCAGTCCTGCACTTGCCTAAGCTTGCCTAAGCAGGCGCTCTGGACCTCTGAGCTGTCTTGCTGGCCCAGTAATATCCTTTTACATGGAGCGCTTGCCAAGGGAACTAAATACATGACTAACATTTAATGCAAATTCTCCAAAATTCATCTATGTTCTCAACAAAGAATATTTTTTAAATGTTGAAATAGTCTCCATAGTACTTTTAGCAATATATATATATATATGTATATATATATATATATATACATATATATATATATTGCTGTAAATATTTTGAACTGAAAGGAGAAAAGAGATCTTCCAACATGAACAGAAAGAAGTAGAAGCATCTCCCAGCATGAATATCCCTATCCACACAAGTAGATGACTCCA